>CM018039.1:33905027-34074676 GCA_008638375.1 Nyssa sinensis | reverse complement strand
AACTGTGCCGTTTCATTAATGCGGTGGCCAGTTCATACGTCGACACGTGTGTGAGTCAGTTCGGTGGGTTTGGACGTGTTGGACGAGTCGACTCGGTCGACTCGTCGTCTTCTTCACCAACCAGTGTACTGTTGCCCTAATTCACAGTTTCACGATTTCTTCAATTCGTGAAGTTTCAGGTACAGTTTTTCAACTGATTTGATCCCAATCGATTACCAGAAATGAATCCAACAATTTAGCATTCTTTTTGAGCTTCGAATCTAGCTCAAGGGCTCGGTTCACTCCATTATCCCGCAGACCTGCAAGTCGGCCATATAGCTTCATTTCTTAACCAAATCTCGTGAGATTTGGTTCCTTGTGATCCCTAGGTCATGGAGGTTCAGTTCATGTGCTTCAAACAAGTTTTAAAGCCTTATTGATAAAAATGGGTCATGGACCCGTGACCTGCAAGTTCAGATTTGAGGGCCTTTCCTAGGGTTTTGGGGTCGCGGCTTAGGCATTTGAGGTCCTAGAAAAGTCTAGATCAGGTTTAGATCATCAGGAATCAGCTTTCTGAGGGTCGAATCAGACCTGCTGCATGGAAGGTCATCTATGGTGGTCTGCTCACGGTTTTGGGTTTCAAGCCTTATTGGCCTTCCTAATCGGTTCCTGATGTCTACTAGGGTCCAAATAATCCCAAGCATGCAGTTAATAGAGCTTAAAACTATCAAAACAGTGACAGGAATCTAAACAGAAAATCAGACAGTTTGGGGTTATACCTCTTTCAAACAGTAGCTTTCCTTGCCATCCATGGCTCAGTTCCTGATTTTTGGCACTCCAGGTGTGCCTCATTCAGTCGTGCATCTTCAGTTCCTTTCCTTCTTGTGCATCTCATGAAGACACACACATGCACACACCATGCTTGATCTCACATGGATTTTCTCTCTTGGTCTCTCACCCAAGACTACATGCAGACTCTCTAAGCTTCTAACAGACCTACCCCTCTATAACAGTTCTGATTTTTGTGTTACAACAGCCCCCCCAAGATGTGTACACATATATATATATATATTCATTCTTATACATATACATCTTTATATATAAATGAATATATCAGAGATCAGTGGGATTTAGGGTTGATGGGAGTTGATGTAATCCATCATATGGGGTTTGCATGTAACCTCATTGGTCCAATTTGAGGTGGGGCTTGGTTAACTTAGAGATATATACAATTGAGTTGTATATATATGCACAAAGTAATGGCAGCCCAGTTGGTAAACTTTTTGAGAAAAATTCATTCCCTCTCAAAGGTCAAGGGTTCAATTCCCTTAGCCACCATTTTGGCCATTTTTCACCATTTTTGGTTAAGGCCCTGTTTGGCTGCGCATTAATTCGGTTTTCAGTGTTTGCTACATAACTTTCATTCCGTAGCTTATTTTTCGACGCGGTTTCTTCCGAGAGTTTCATATTTTAGTTATCTATAGTGTCAGAGGTTCCCTGTCATTTATTATTCATTCGGGATTTCCCGGGTTAGCTAATTCGGGTTCCGTTAGTATTAAAACGGCGTTATTTCACCGAATTAATCAGTAATTTGGATTCGGGTAAGGTACCATTCCCTCCAGACATTTAATTATTTAATCGGTCTATGGCGACCGCCGGGATTATGATTAATTCCCTAAATCATTCTGTAAGTCAGTATTAATTAATAATTATTAATTACACGGGATCGGGGTGTTACACAGAAGCATCCTCCATTGATGACCTTGCATGAAACAGGTCTGATCCGAGGGAAACCAAACTTGGTTTGGTGTATAAGGACCTCTAGTAGACCCTACAAGCATGTGAAAAACCTACACCTGCGACCATAAAGCTCAAAAATTGACCCTCAAATATCAAGGTGCAGGTTACGGGTTTACAACCCAAACCTCTAAATTTATGAATTAAGCCATTTCTTTAAATGAAATCTGAATCCCCATGAAGAGGGGATCACAACAAGCCAAATATCATGAAAAACCATCAAGAAATAAGCATGAACGAACAACTTACAGTTCGGATTATCTAAACCAAAACCGAACTTATGAAGGGGTTTTAAAGCCCAAAATGAATGCCAATCGATTTGTTTATCCGTTGGAACAATTTGTAATCAAAACAGTGAGGATCCATGGATCCAAACTGCACGAAATAGAAGAAAAAGAAATTCTGGAATTAGGGCAACAGTTCTGGTCGAAGTGGGGAAGACGACGAGTCAACTCGTCACTCGGTTTAAACGGGTGGGTCGACTCGGGACAGGTGGCAGCCTCTGGGCTTGCCACCGAAAAAATGAAACGGCAGCGTTTCAATAAGGTTTTAAAACCTTTTAAACGGTAGGGCTGACGTCATCGTGACGTCAGCAACACGTACAAAACTGGATGGACCTGTTGTTTTATGATTGGACCGGACTGGTTCACTTATATTTTAACTGAACCCTTTGGTTTTTCTAAATTAATTAAAATAAAATAAAACCAATACTTTCCTTAATTGCGGATTGACCCCAGAACTTCTGGACAATCTATGGAAGTTTTATGCATTTAGACCCCTGGAAAAAATAATTAAATAATTAATTTAATTATTTAATAAATAAAGTAAAATGACTATTTTGCCCTTGGGTCATAAACAGAGTAAACGAAGTCCAAATTAAGCATATGAATAGTGTATTTTTACTATTTTGGACATTCTGAGATCAATGGTAGGGTCCGTTTTACGAGACGGGGCCCGAAAAATAAAGACACGTAAGGGGTAAATGACCAAAATACCCCTTGACCAAAATTTAACAAGTTATTAGTGTACTCTTACTATCTCGGACCTTCTGAGTCCAATGGTGAGGTCCACGACACAAGATGAAGTCCCGAACATGAAGACACGTAAGGGGGTAAAATGACCAAATTACCCCGGGTACCTCAAAAGTCAAATTAAAAGCAGGGAAGGTCTAAATTGACTTTCTTCGACATCCCGGACTCAAAAATGGAGTCCAAATTACGAAACGAAGTACGGAAAGATATGACACGTAAAATGATAAAATGACCATTTTGTCATTTTACATATAAAAGTCTGAATTAAATATTAGGAAAGCCTAAACCGACTTTCTTGGATACTCCGGACTCAATGGTAGAGTTTATTCGACCTAAAGAAATGTCTAAAATAAAAAGACATAAAATTTGATGAATAGCATCTGTTAGATGACTATGAACTGAAATATTGCCAAAGAACTAAACTGAGGCAAATACGAGAAATGAAAAACGAAAAGACACGACACGTAAACATGTCAAGTAAATAACTTTAAATTAAAGTTAATGGAACTCCCAGAAGAGTATAAATTGAAATAAATTCAATTACTAACACATTAAATTGTGTCATAGGTTAAGAATACGAGTTACGTTAAGTACATATGAGTTTATGAAATCGTTTTAGGATCTAATACGACTTAAGCATAAGTTAAGGAATATCGAGATGATATTACAATGAATGTGAGTTGATGAGATGTTTATGAATTGTTCTTAGGAATTACAAAGAAAGTGGGAAAGCGCATTTTTAGCACTAACCCTAAAGAATCAAGGTGAGTAACCCTGTGTTTGAATTGGAGATTTAACTCCATGAATTTGACAAGGTTTTAAGTTTAAAGATATGAAGCATTTGAAATTTCAAATTCAGTATTTACATGATTCAATTTTTAATTGTTCTATTTTATAACCCCATTGTGACATGCTTAGTGATTGGTTTCTGCAACAGTTTTTCCTTCAAATACTTTTCAGCATGTCTAGTTAAAATGCAATTATTGTTAAATATTCTGAATTTGCTTATTTCAAGTATACGAATGTTTATTACGAATTTATGAAAAGTATCTATGAGACAAGTCACATGATAAATGTTTTATAAGATGAATGGTGCATAAGCACTTAGACAGGATTCTGAGTCTTCAGTTGCCCTGTAAAATAGGCAGGATTTTGGGTTTTACGGAACTCAATTGCCCTGTAAAATGCCCGGTAGCAGGATCTAATCCCCCAGGCAGATGAGATATCTCCATTTATAAGTAAGATGGGAGTCCGGTTCGAAACGGATTCCACTAATGAAAGTGATAAGATGACAAATGATTTGAAAATGGAAGCAGGTTTTACCCTCATTTTCAATATGCATATGTTTTGAGTTTTTATACTCTATTTAAGAAATACGTGTTATGTTATATGGTTCGAAGTTCATGATTATAAGTTTAGCTTGAATACTTTAAATGTTTCAAAGCTATTGTTTTACGAAATGCATATGTTTTGAGTTATATACTCTATTTGACGAAATATAAGTATAGCTTGAATACTTTAAATGTTTCAAGCTATTGTTTTACGAAATGCATATGTTTTGAGTTATATACTCTATTTGACAAGTATGAGTTTAGCTTGAATATTTTAAATGTTTCAAAGCTACATGATTTAAGGAATGCATATATTCTGTATTCAAAGTATACGAACAATTGGCGGTGATTATTTTACAAACTCTTATGTATTAAACGACTGTTAATTGAAAACCCCATGACAAATACTGGAATTGCTCACAAGCTTAGATTAGCTTACCCGGACTTTGTTCGGACCCCCCTTTCAGGTAATTAGCAGCAGTCTTGACTTGAGGATGTTGATGATGAATCTGCTGATTTTGGGAAAATATGTTTAAGTAGTTTCTCTTCAGAAACCTATGAACTCTAGTAGTACATTTTGTATTAGTAGACAATGTAAGAATATGTATTAAGCCCTCAGGGCAACTGAACATGTATTGTATTCATGTTATAAGTCTTTAAATTTTCGTTATACTCTGAATGTGTAACCATGTATGCTATGTATGGAGCGGCAGTACCGAACGGATGTGCATAATTTAAAAATGAGAAAAGAAAAGAAAAGAAAAAGTTTTCACGCTTCCGCAAAACGTATGTTGCACATCTATTCGATACCGCTGCATATGCGAGCCTTGTCTCGGGGCCCTCGGGTCTCGGGGCGGCGATCGCGATCCGGTAATCCGCTTAGGCTGGGTTTCGGGTCGTGACAACATGGTATCAGAGCACTAGGTATTAGGTCTTTTGGGAAAAGACAGAATTTTAAGTTAAGAACGATTAAGATTAGTTCTAGGTTGACTAAGATCAACTTAGTGATGATAAGAGATTCGAAATAGAATTATGAGTTAGGTAAGTCCTAGGCTACCTAAATATGTGAAGTACGTAATATGAAGTAAAGGCGGGGTATGGGACCCGCAATATATGAAATGATTATGTGAAGTATATGTTATGATATGAAGGCGGGGTATGGGACCCGCATTATATGAAATAGATACGTGAAGTACGTAATGTAATGTAAAGGCGAGGTATGGGACTCGCAGTTCATGAATTAGATATGTAAAGTACGTGATACGTAATGTAATGTAAGGGCAGGGTATGGGACCTGCACTAGAGTAAGTCAAGTTATTAGAAGTACGTGTACGATAGGAAGGCGGGGTATGGGACCCGTAGTATATGAAATAGAGATGTAAGTATATGACATGAAATAGAGATGTAAGTATATGACATAAGAGTGGGGTATGGGACCCGCAGTAAAGTAAAAAGGAATAAAGTCTAAAGTCTAAAGATTAGAAGTAAAACATGAACTAAGAAGATGGATAACAGAAATTGTGAAAAGAAGGATTTTGACAGTTACTGGTGTGCTGTCAGGACTTTTGTTACCGGTGAGGAATGGCCACCTTATCATGTAACTAAGGGAACTGAAAAACGCACAGTACTGCCTTATCCAACTTGATCAAGGAAACCCTTAAACCCTAAAAAGATATGAATCCAAAATGTGACTCGAGATATTGGAAATTTTATGTTAGTAAGTTGGAAGTAAGTAATGATACACGTAAACATTGTTAAGATATATGAGTAGTTGAGTTTTGAGGACAAAACTCTTTTAAGTAGGGAAGAATGTAATATCCCGACCCGGGATACCGGTTCATATGGCACGCATTACGAGACAATGAAGAAGTTGTGTAAAGATTGTTACACTAAAGAGAAAAAATTGATTAATTAAATAATTAATCAATTTAATTTATTAGAATATATTTAATTGTTAAAATTAAATTCATATAAACACATATACACACATTATGGTGTATTGTGTGTGTATATTATCAAGTGTGTATAAATGTATATATATATAAATACATGTATACAAGAAAGGATATATATATATATATATAATATATATACATATGTGAACATTGTGTGAATAGTGCAAGTGGGTGTGTGTGTGTCGGCTGTGTGTGTGAGTGTGTGTAGATAAGTTTGTGTGTGTATATATAATATACATATAACACCAAAAATATCAAGGGCCATTTAATGTAGGTTGCCAAAGATGAAAAAGTAGAAATTATGGAGTGTAAGATGGGATGATAAAGTCAAGAATGAGGGCTACAAACGTGTAGAGAGAGAGAAAGAGAAAATGAAGAGAGAGAAGGGTCGGTTTCTTTTCTTTAAAAGAAACCAAAGCATGTCTTGCATGCTTGACCCCCTTAAGAAGCAGAGAAAGAGAATAGAGGAAGAGTTGGAGGTAGAACAAGAGAGAAAACACTGTAAACAGGTAAAGTTCCAATTTTTACATTTTTCCTCTCTCTAAAATTTTGATTGATAGGAACTGTTTTAAAGTTGTTTATATACGTAGGATATGTTATATACATGTTTGGAAGTGTAATAAGCATGAAATTTAAGCTTTAAAACACCTAAAAACACCTAACCCAGAAGCATCCTCCATTGATGACCTTGCATGAAGCAGGTCTGATCCGAGGGAAACCAAACTTGGTTTGGTGTATAAGGACCTCTAGTAGACCCTACAAGCATGTGAAAAACCTACACACGCGACCATGAAGCTCAAAAATTGACCCTCAAATATCAAGGTGCAGGTTACGGGTTTACACCCCAAACCTCTAAATTTATGATTAAGCCATTTCTTTAAATGAAATCTGAATCCCCATGAAGAGGGGATCACAACAAGCCAAATGTCATGAAAAACCATCAAGAAATAAGCATGAACGAACAACTTACAGTTCGGATTATCCAAACCAAAACCGAACTTATGAAGGGGTTTTAAAGCCCAAAATGAATGCCAATAGATTTGTTTATCCCTTGGAACAATTTGTAATCAAAACAGTGAGGATCCATGGATCCAAACTGCACGAAATAGAAGAAAAAGAAATTCTGGAATTAGGGCAACAGTTCTGGTCAAAGTGGGGAAGACGATGAGTCAACTCGTCACTCGGTTTAAACGGGTGGGTCGACTCGGGACAGGTGGCAGCCTCTGGGCTTGCCACCGAAAAAATGAAACGGCAGCGTTTCAATAAGGTTTTAAAACCTTTTAAACGGTAGGGCTGACGTCATCGTGACGTCAGCAACACGTACAAAACCGGATGGACCGGTTGTTTTATGATTGGACCGGACTGGTTCACTTATATTTTAACTGAACCCTTTGGTTTTTCTAAATTAATTAAAATAAAATAAAACCAATACTTTCCTTAATTGCGGATTGACCCCAGAACTTCTGGACAATCCTACTGTTGCCCAATTTATGGAAGTTTTATGCATTTAGACCCCTGGAAAAAATAATTAAATAATTAATTTAATTATTTAATAAATAAAGTAAAATGACTATTTTGCCCTTGGGTCATAAACAGAGTAAACGAAGTCCAAATTAAGCGTATGAATAGTATATTTTTACTATTTTGGACATTCTGAGATCAATGGTAAGGTCCCTTTTACGAGACGGGGCCCGAAAAATAAAGACACGTAAGGGGTAAATGACCAAAATACCCCTTGACCAAAATTTAACAAGTTATTAGTGTACTCTTATTATCTCGGACCTTCTGAGTCCAATGGTGAGGTCCACGACACAAGATGAAGTCCCGAACATGAAGACACGTAAGGGGGTAAAATGACCAAATTACCCCGGGTACCTCAAAAGTCAAATTAAAAGCAGAGAAGGTCTAAATTGACTTTCTTTGACATCCCGGACTCAAAAATGGAGTCCAAATTACGAAACGAAGTACGGAAAGATATGACACGTAAAACGATAAAATGACCATTTTGTCCTTTTACATATAAAAGTCCGAATTAAATATTAGGAAAGCCTAAACCGACTTTCTTGGACACTCCGGACTCAATGGTAGAGTTTATTCGACCTAAAGAAATGTCTAAAATAAAAAGACATAAAATTTGATGAATAGCATCTGTTAGATGACTATGAACTGAAATATTGCCAAAGAACTAAACTGAGGCAAGTACGAGAAATGAAAAACGAAAAGACACGACACGTAAACATGTCAAATAAATAACTTTAAATTAAAGTTAATGGAACTCCCAGAAGAGTATAAATTGAAATAAATTCAATTACTAACACATTAAATTGTGTCATAGGTTAAGAATAAGAGTTACGTTAAGTACATATGAGTTTATGAAATCGTTTTAGGATCTAGTACGATTTAAGCATAAGTTAAGGAATATCGAGATGATATTACAATGAATGTGAAGTTGATGAGATGTTTATGAATTGTTCTTAGGAACTACAAGGAAAGTGGGAAAGCGCATTTTTAGCACTAACCCTAAAGAATCAAGGTGAGTAACCCTGTGTTTGAATTGGAGATTTAACTCCATGAATTTGACAAGGTTTTAAGTTTAAAGATATGAAGCATTTGAAATTTCAAATTCAGTATTTACATGATTCAGTTTTTAATTGTTCTATTTTATAACCCCATTGTGACATGCTTAGTGATTGGTTTCTGCAACAGTTTTTCCTTCAAATACTTTTCAGCATGTCTAGTTAAAATGCAATTATTGTTAAATATTCTGAATTTGCTTATTTCAAGTATACAAATGTTTATTACGAATTTATGAAAAGTATCTATGAGACAAGTCACATGATAAATGTTTTATAAGATGAATGGTGCATAAGCACTTAGACAGGATTCTGAGTCTTCAGTTGCCCTGTAAAATAGGCAGGATTTTGGGTTTTACGGAACTCAATTGCCTTGTAAAATGCCCAGTAGCAGGATCTAATCCCCCAGGCAGATGAGATATCTCCATTTATAAGTAAGATGGGAGTCCGGTTCGAAACGGATTCCACTAATGAAAGTGATAAGATGACAAATGATTTGAAAATGGAAGCAGGTTTTACCCTCATTTTCAATATGCATATGTTTTGAGTTTTTATACTCTATTTAAGAAATACGTGTTATGTTATATGGTTCGAAGTTCATGATTATAAGTTTAGCTTGAATACTTTAAATGTTTCAAAGCTATTGTTTTACGAAATGCATATGTTTTGAGTTATATACTCTATTTGACGAAATATAAGTATAGCTTGAATACTTTAAATGTTTCAAGCTATTGTTTTACGAAATGCATATGTTTTGAGTTATATACTCTATTTGACAAGTATGAGTTTAGCTTGAATACTTTAAATGTTTCAAAGCTACATGATTTAAGGAATGCATATATTCTGTATTCAAAGTATACGAACAATTGGCGGTGATTATTTTACAAACTCTTATGTATTAAACCACTACTAATTGAAAACCCCATGACAAATACTGGAATTGCTCACAAGCTTAGATTAGCTTACCCGGACTTTGTTCGGACCCCCCTTTCAGGTAATTAGCAGCAGTCTTGACTTGAGGATGTTGATGATGAATCTACTGATTTTGGGAAGATATGTTTAAGTAGTTTCTCTTCAGAAACCTATGAACTCTAGTAGTACATTTTGTATTAGTAGACAATGTAAGAATATGTATTAAGCCCTCAGGGCAACTGAACATGTATTGTATTCATGTTATAAGTCTTTAAATTTTCGTTATACTCTGAATGTGTAACCATGTATGCTATGTATGGAGCGGCAGTACCGAACGGATGTGCATAATTTAAAAATGAGAAAAGAAAAGAAAAAGTTTTCACGCTTCCGCAAAACGTATGTTGCACATCTATTCGATACCGCTGCATATGCGAGCCTTGTCTCGGGGCCCTCGGGTCTCGGGGCGGTGATCGCGATCCGGTAATCCGCTTAGGCTGGGTTTCGGGTCGTGACAACATGGTATCAGAGCACTAGGTATTAGGTCTTTTGGGAAAAGATGAAATTTTAAGTTAAGAACGATTAAGATTTGTTCTAGGTTGACTAAGATCAACTTAGTGATGATAAGAGATTCGAAATAGAATTATGAGTTAGGTAAGTCCTAGGCTACCTAAATATGTGAAGTACGTAATATGAAGTAAAGGCGGGGTATGGGACCCGCAATATATGAAATGATTATGTGAAGTATATGTTATGATATGAAGGCGGGGTATGGGACCCGCATTATATGAAATAGATACGCGAAGTACGTAATGTAATGTAAAGGCGAGGTATGGGACTCGCAATTCATGAATTAGATATGTAAAGTACGTGATACGTAATGTAATGTAAGGGCAGGGTATGGGACCTGCACTAGAGTAAGTCAAGTTATTAGAAGTACGTGTACGATAGGAAGGCAGGGTATGGGACCCGCAGTATATGAAATAGAGATGTAAGTATATGACATGAAATAGAGATGTAAGTATATGACATGAAATAGAGATGTAAGTATATGACATAAGAGCGGGGTATGGGACCCGCAGTAAAGTAAAAAGGAATAAAGTCTAAAGTCTAAAGATTAGAAGTAAAACATGAACTAAGAAGATAGATAACAGAAATTGTGAAAAGAAGGATTTTGACAGTTACTGGTGTGCTGTCAGGACTTTTGTTACCGGTGAGGAATGGCCACCTTATCATGTAACTAAGGGAACTGAAAAACGCACAGTACTGCCTTATCCAACTTGATCAAGGAAACCCTTAAACCCTAAAAAGATATGAATCCAAAATGTGACTCGAGATATTGGAAATTTTATGTTAGTAAGTTGGAAGTAAGTAGTGATACACGTAAACATTGTTAAGATATATGAGTAGTTGAGTTTTGAGGACAAAACTCTTTTAAGTAGGGAAGAATGTAATATCCCGACCCGGGATACCGGTTCATATGGCACGCATTACGAGACAATGAAGAAGTTGGGTAAAGATTGTTACACTAAAGAGAAAAAATTGATTAATTAAATAATTAATCAATTTAATTTATTAGAATATATTTAATTGTTAAAATTAAATTCATATAAACACATATACACACATTATGGTGTATTGTGTGTGTATATTATCAAGTGTGTATAAATGTATATATATATATAAATATATGTATACAAGAAAGGATATATATATATATATAATATATATATACATATGTGAACATTGTGTGAATAGTGCAAGTGGGTGTGTGTGTGTCGGCTGTGTGTGTGAGTGTGTGTAGATAAGTTTGTGTGTGTATATATAATATACATATAACACCAAAAATATCAAGGGCCATTTAATATAGGTTGCCAAAGATGAAAAAGTAGAAATTATGGAGTGTAAGATGGGATGATAAAGTCAAGAATGAGGGCTGCAAATGTGTAGAGAGAGAGAGAGAAGGGTCGGTTTCTTTTCTTTAAAAGAAACCAAAGCATGTCTTGCATGCTTGACCCCTTAAGAAGCAGAGAAAGAGAATAGAGGAAGAGTTGGAGGTAGAACAAGAGAGAAAACACTGTAAACAGGTAAAGTTCCAATTTTTACATTTTTCCTCTCTCTAAAATTTTGATTGATAGGAACTATTTTAAAGTTGTTTATATACGTAGGATATGTTATATACATGTTTAGAAGTGTAATAAGCATGAAATTTAAGCTTTAAAACACCTAAAAACACCTAACCCAGAAGCATCCTCCATTGATGACCTTGCATGAAGCAGGTCTGATCCGAGGGAAACCAAACTTGGTTTGGTGTATAAGGACCTCTAGTAGACCCTACAAGCATGTGAAAAACCTACACCCGCGACCATGAAGCTCAAAAATTGACCCTCAAATATCAAGGTGCAGGTTACGGGTTTACACCCCAAACCTCTAAATTTATGATTAAGCCATTTCTTTAAATGAAATCTGAATCCCCATGAAGAGGGGATCACAACAAGCCAAATATCATGAAAAACCATCAAGAAATAAGCATGAACGAACAACTTACAGTTCGGATTATCCAAACCAAAACTGAACTTATGAAGGGGTTTTAAAGCCCAAAATGAATGCCAATCGATTTGTTTATCCCTTGGAACAATTTGTAATCAAAACAGTGAGGATCCATGGATCCAAACTGCTCGAAATAGAAGAAAAAGAAATTCTGGAATTAGGGCAACAGTTCTGGTCGAAGTGGGGAAGACGACGAGTCAACTCGTCACTCGGTTTAAACGGGTGGGTCGACTCGGGACAGGTGGTAGCCTCTGGGCTTGCCACCGAAAAAATGAAACGGCAGCGTTTCAATAAGGTTTTAAAACCTTTTAAACGGTAGGGCTGACGTCATCGTGACGTCAGCAACACGTACAAAACCGGATGGACCGGTTGTTTTATGATTGGACCGGACTGGTTCACTTATATTTTAACTGAACCCTTTGGTTTTTCTAAATTAATTAAAATAAAATAAAACCAATACTTTCCTTAATTGCGGATTGACCCCAGAACTTCTGGACAATCTATGGAAGTTTTATGCATTTAGACCCCTGGAAAAAATAATTAAATAATTAAATAATTAATTTAATTATTTAATAAATAAAGTAAAATGACTATTTTGCCCTTGGGTCATAAACAGAGTAAACGAAGTCCAAATTAAGCATATGAATAGTGTATTTTTACTATTTTGGACATTCTGAGATCAATGGTAGGGTCCGTTTTACGAGACGGGGCCCGAAAAATAAAGACACGTAAGGGGTAAATGACCAAAATACCCCTTGACCAAAATTTAACAAGTTATTAGTGTACTCTTACTATCTCGGACCTTCTGAGTCCAATGGTGAGGTCCACGACACAAGATGAGGTCCCGAACATGAAGACACGTAAGGGGGTAAAATGACCAAATTACCCCGGGTACCTCAAAAGTCAAATTAAAAGCAGGGAAGGTCTAAATTGACTTTCTTTGACATCCCGGACTCAAAAATGGAGTCCAAATTACGAAACGAAGTACGGAAAGATATGACACATAAAACGATAAAATGACCATTTTGTCCTTTTACATATAAAAGTCCGAATTAAATATTAGGAAAGCCTAAACCGACTTTCTTGGACACTCCGGACTCAATGGTAGAGTTTATTCGACCTAAAGAAATGTCTAAAATAAAAAGACATAAAATTTGATGAATAGCATCTGTTAGATGACTATGAACTGAAATATTACCAAAGAACTAAACTGAGGCAAGTACGAGAAATGAAAAACGAAAAGACACGACACGTAAACATGTCAAATAAATAACTTTAAATTAAAGTTAATGGAACTCCCAGAAGAAGAGTATAAATTGAAATAAATTCAATTACTAACACATTAAATTGTGTCATAGGTTAAGAATACGAGTTACGTTAAGTACATATGAGTTTATGAAATCGTTTTAGGATCTAATACGATTTAAGCATAAGTTAAGGAATATCGAGATGATATTACAATGAATGTGAAGTTGATGAGATGTTTATGAATTGTTCTTAGGAACTACAAGGAAAGTGGGAAAGTGCATTTTTAGCACTAACCCTAAAGAATCGAGGTGAGTAACCCTGTGTTTGAATTGGAGATTTAACTCCATGAATTTGACAAGGTTTTAAGTTTAAAGATATGAAGCATTTGAAATTTCAAATTCAGTATTTACAAGATTCAGTTTTTAATTGTTCTATTTTATAACCCCATTGTGACATGCTTAGTGATTGGTTTCTACAATAGTTTTTCCTTCAAATACTTTTCAGCATGTCTAGTTAAAATGCAATTATTGTTAAATATTCTGAATTTGCTTATTTCAAGTATACGAATGTTTATTACGAATTTATGAAAAGTATCTATGAGACAAGTCACATGATAAATGTTTTATAAGATGAATGGTGCATAAGCACTTAGACAGGATTCTGAGTCTTCAGTTGCCCTGTAAAATAGGCAGGATTTTGGGTTTTACGGAACTCAATTGCCCTGTAAAATGCCCGGTAGCAGGATCTAATCCCCCAGGCAGATGAGATATCTCCATTTATAAGTAAAATGAGAGTCCGGTTCGAAACGGATTCCACTAATGAAAGTGATAAGATGACAAATGATTTGAAAATGGAAGCAGGTTTTACCCTCATTTTCAATATGCATATGTTTTGAGTTTTTATACTCTATTTAAGAAATACGTGTTATGTTATATGGTTCGAAGTTCATGATTATAAGTTTAGCTTGAATACTTTAAATGTTTCAAAGCTATTGTTTTACGAAATGCATATGTTTTGAGTTATATACTCTATTTGACGAAATATAAGTATAGCTTGAATACTTTAAATGTTTCAAGCTATTGTTTTACGAAATGCATATGTTTTGAGTTATATACTCTATTTGACAAGTATGAGTTTAGCTTGAATACTTTAAATGTTTCAAAGCTACATGATTTAAGGAATGCATATATTCTGTATTCAAAGTATACGAACAATTGGCGGTGATTATTTTACAAACTCTTATGTATTAAACCACTACTAATTGAAAACCCCATGACAAATACTGGAATTGCTCACAAGCTTAGATTAGCTTACCCGGACTTTGTTATCTTGCAAAACGTTAGCTTCTTCAAGAAGTGCTTTTATGAGCATTTAAACATGACTTCTTCAAGAAATGCTTTTATGAGCATTTAAAACATGACTTCTTCAAGAAATGCTTTTATGAGCATTTAAAACATGATGTTCTTGATAGAATCTTCACATAGTTGAAATAACATTTTAGAACAGATGACATGTTAAACACTTTCAAAAAGAACTGTAACAAAGATCATTTACTGAACATGTCATAAGAGAATTATAAAAGCAGAATATTTCAAAACTGGAATCATGAAATATGAAATTTAAACATTCAATGTTTTAGATATTTTGAAGTTTAAAGCATCATTTAAATCGTGGAGTTAAAATCTCCACTTCAAATGCAGGGTTACTCACCTTGATTTCCTGGGTTTGCACTATTAGTTGGTTGTTCCCTTCCCCTTGTAGTTCCTAGAAACAATTCGAAATAATCTATTAACTTCAATGTACTTCAAATATCTCTTATTGATGTTTCTAATTATGCTTAAATCGTAGTATGCCCTAATGTTTTATCGTGAGCCTTATTTTATTGACGCATCATATTTTTTCATACTTTATCTCGTAATACGGACCTCACCGTTGGATTCGAAACGTCGAAGAAAGTCAATTTAGACTCTCTTAGCTTTTTATTTAGCTTCGGGTACCTTGGGGGTATTTTGGTCATTTCCCGTGTCACATTTTTCGGAGTCCCGTCTCATGAATCAGACCCCACTGTTGATCTCAGAAGGCTCAAGAAAATAAGAATACACTAATAACTTGTCTTATTTGGACATTGGCTACATTAGGGGCAATTTGGTAATTATACTTTATCGTGTCTTAATTTTTTGGGGTCCCTTCTCATGAAACGGACCCCACCGTTGGGTTCAGAATGTCCAAAATAATAAAAATCCACTATTCGTTTACTTTATTCGGACTCCGTTTGACTTGTTTGAGGACTAGGGGCAATTTCGTAATTTTGGTATTTAATATTATTAATTTAATATTAATTTATTTTAAAGTGGGCCACAGTGGAATTTCATAAAATTTTTGGGGTCAAATTACAATTTCCCTAACTTCCGGACTGAACCAGTGGGTTCAGTTGCATTGGAACTGAACCGGTCAAGAGTTTCTTTAAACCAACCGGTTGGTTGGTACACATACAATGCTGACGTCATGATGACGTCAGCCTAATAGTTTATCACCTAAAACTCCAAAATGACACCGTCCTGGTTATTAATTGGGTGGTCGGTCGGATCTCATCCCGACCCGGCCAAAACCCGGTCCGAAATGAGCCTCTTCATCCTCGTGTATTTCCGATCATCACCTCCGACCATTTCTTCACCGGAACAGTGTAACACTCTCTGTTTTGCACCTTTTTGACATTGAGTTCCTTCCTGTTTTCACACTAAATCACTCCTAAGGTCTTATGGAAAGTTTTAGAACAATTTCAAACCCTTAAACACGCCAGTTTCCGATACCCAGGTCTGTTTCTCCAGCGTTGAACCAGTGGAGAATAATTGGTTATTTGGTAGCTATTTTTGGGTCATTTTCTGTTTTATTAGTTGCGGCAGACTCCTTATGAACTTCCCTACCTATTTCAACTTCCAAAATCAAGGTTGGTTGATATAGATATATATATATATATATATATATCACTACAGTTCAGAATTATTTTTTGGTTATCTGTACGTCTGATTTTCTCAGTGAATTTGTCATCATTTTCATTCATTTTTCTTGCACTGTAAAGCTTACATTATCTAGTTTAACATCCCATTGTTGCATGTCAAAAATTTAAAAGTAAATGAACAAAATTTAAACTAAAACGTACCTATTTACGTTGCCTGTTTTTGTCGACTGGTATTTTCCCGAAATCTGCCCTTTTCTTTTTGCCAGTTTTCTTTCTCTTCTTCAGCTTCTAATTCTCTTCTAATTTTAGTGTTTCAGAGACCTTTAACCATATATATTTTTCTGCATTGGGCAACACATGTCGTTGCATGCAGCTTGGTGGAGATTGGGGTCTGCCACTTGCCGTGGGTACTGGTTGCATGGTGTACACCTCACAGCTATTATATGTATTACAATCATATGGCTGCCACCCATTTTTGGATTCAGCTGAAGACAGCCCACAGATTCTCTCCCTTAATCCCTCATTTAGTTTACAATTTTCTTTTACTTTCTTTAATTATGTATTTCTATATATATATATATAGATATATGTACTGATATATATATATATATATATACACAATAAGGCAACCGTATTTAAATATAATTATACATGGTATCTTATGTACATATGTTAAGTATTTATGTACATTTCATGTGTTGGTTTAGATATACATATATATATATATATGCATATTTTATGTTATTTTAATCTTATTAGTAGTATTATATTTTATTTTATGTATTGTACATGTAATATTATTATATTTTATTTTCTTTATTTTTCTTATACTATTATTATTATTATTATTATTATTATTATTATTATTATTAATAATCTGCCTAATTACTGAAAGTTTGTATATCAATATTCACACTCGTATTCGTTATGACACGTCATTAGGTCGGGGTGTTACATCCTTCCCCCCTTAAAATAGTTTTGTCCTCAAAACTCGAGTGTTCTTATTTTCAGGGTTCTAGTCTCCTTACGTTATTTCGGTCTATCACATTCATGTGTTAAGTAGTTGAAAATAAGTCACAAGTCTATATATAGTAGTTTAAGCATCAAGCTATGTACCTAATTGACCTGTTGAAGGTTGTGCAGCATTAGAATATATGTTGTACACTCGTCCATACCTCAGAGGTTCCTTGCCACTTCCTTCTGGTTTTTCAGCTGTTGGGGTTTGAGCTTGTGGTGCGGCCGAAAAAGCTACCACCGTGGGTTCTTTGGTGCCCTGACCCCATTTTGGGCAGTCTTTTATGCGATGCCCAGACTGTCCGCATTTATAACACTCCCCAGTAAGACGTCGGCAATCCCCAAAATGGTATTTCTGGCAGGTAGAGCACTGAGGAGTTCCCGAAGTCCTTTTGCTGGAGTTCCCCTCGTTATTAACAGAAACTTCACTTTTGCCCCTTGCCCCAGTCTTCTTCATCGTTTGAGGAGTGGGACTAATATTTTTCTTGTCCTTCTTCTGAGACAAAGCGATCCCAGCCCTCTCAAAGATCTTAGCTCGATCCACTACTGCATTATATGTGGGAAGTTCAAAAGGTTCAAACCGGTATCTAATACTATCCTTGAGGCCACTTTCGAATTTCCTAGCCTTCAAGTCCTCCGTTTGAACCATATGGGGTGCAAATCGGGCTAACCTCATAAATTGAGTTTCATATTCCGCTACAGTCATCGTTCCTTGCTTCAGAATCGCAAAGTCTGCTATTTTTTGATTCTTTAGTGACCTTGGGAAGAACTTATCATAAAACACCTCGAGGAACCTTGTCCAAGTCATTGGCGGCTCCCTTTCCTTTTCCAGCAGCCACCATTCATGAGCTGCGTCCTTAAAAGTAAAAGCAGCAAATGAGACCTTTTGTTCGGCAGTACAGGGCATAACCGTAAATATGCGCTCCATTTCTCGAACCCATGGCATCGATCGTTGTGTCTAGGCCATCAAATCTAGGAGGTTTAAAACTCTGAAATGTTTTATAACTCGCCGTGTTTACTGCTTCAGTAGGTTGTCCTGGATTTGGTTGTGGTTCAGGATTTTGCACCGGTTGTGGCGCTCTGACTTGTGCTTGCATGTTAACTATGTTTTGAGCCATTGCCTCCAAAATATGTTCAACTCGGTCGAGTCTATCATCTGAACTCTCTGCGTTTCTTCTGGTACGTACCATTTTTGCTGAAAAGTACACATTTCTGTTAGTTTTTGACATTACATAAGGTTTTCAGTTACTCTTCTCATGTTCAAGGTAAATATTTTATTATCCTTGATTCTCGTGGTGGTTTTTATAATCTACATTACTTCTCGTTTTTATTCTTATTTATCTACGGGTCCCATACCCCGCCTTCCTATCACGTACTTCAGAACACCTTCTTCACGTTACTACGGGTCCCATACCCCGCCTTCCTATCACGTACTTCAGAACACCTTCTTCGCGTTACTACGGGTCCCATACCCCGCCTTCCTATCACGTCATTTACTTCACATGTCTATTTCATGTAACGCGGGTCTCATACCCTGCATTTACTTCACATCACTTACTTCACATCTCTATTTCATGTACTGCGGGTCCCATACCCCGCCTTCATTTCGTATCACTTACTTCACATATTTTAGGTAGCCTAAAGTCTACCTAACTTATGGTTTTGTTCCTAATTCTTCTAATGTCACTAAGTTTGTTCTAGTTAACCTAGTGCTCTGATACCACTCTTGTCACGACCCGAAACCCACCCTGTGCGAATCTCGGATCGCGACCGCCGCCTTCAGGCTCGGGAGCCTTTGGGCGAGGCGAACATAAGCAACAATATCGGATGGCGGTGCGGCCTGTGGTTGCGGAAGCGTGAAAAACTTAAACTTTTTCTTTTCTTTGTTAAAATCTGTCGCACATCCATCCGGTACTGCCGCTCTTCATAGCGGTACATATAATAATAATAATCAGAGCATACTAAAACTTAAAGTGTTATACATAGTACATATCTGAATGCCTCGAGGGCTTAAGTACATGTTGTCTAAAATCTGTTACACTTCAAAATTCGACCATCTACGGGTCCTTAGTACATCCAAAAGCCCTTGATCATTTTAAAGCCACTAGTTGTCATCCCCAAATGGAGCAAGGCTCCCATTCATCATCGTTACCTGAAAAAAATTTAGGGAATGGAGTGAGCTTCGAAAAGCCCAATGAGTAATTCCTGCATCTGTCATGGGTTTTCAATTGGCAGTGGTTTCGTACATGAGAGTTTATAAAATGCACACCACCAATTGTTCGTACATTTTAAACACAGAGTACATGCACTTTTCATAACAGATAGCTTTGAACATTTAAAGGATTCAAGCTAGTTAAACATTCCTTCAAATAGAGTATATGCATTTCAAACAATTAAACATGCACAGTGAAAATGGGGGTGAAAACCTGCTTCCATTTTTGAAAATCATTTGTCATCTTTTCACTTTTTAACTAAAGGATCCGTTTCGAACCAGACCCTAGTCTTACTTCTGAGAGATCTCGTTGCCTGGAGGATTAGATCCTGCTGCCAGGCATTATTCTGAATTGAGAACCCGAAGGGTGCTCAATAACTGGAGATGCTTATGCATCTTTATTATCTTGCAAAACGTTAGCTTCTTCAAGAAGTGCTTTTATGAGCATTTAAACATGACTTCTTCAAGAAATGCTTTTATGAGCATTTAAAACATGACTTCTTCAAGAAATGCTTTTATGAGCATTTAAAACATGATGTTCTTGATAGAATCTTCACATAGTTGAAATAACATTTTAGAACAGATGACATGTTAAACACTTTCAAAAAGAACTGTAACAAAGATCATTTACTGAACATGTCATAAGAGAATTATAAAAGCAGAATATTTCAAAACTGGAATCATGAAATATGAAATTTAAACATTCAATGTTTTAGATATTTTGAAGTTTAAAACATCATTTAAATCGTGGAGTTAAAATCTCCACTTCAAATGCAGGGTTACTCACCTTGATTTCCTGGGTTTGCACTATTAGTTGGTTGTTCCCTTCCCCTTGTAGTTCCTAGAAACAATTTGAAATAATCTATTAACTTCAATGTACTTCAAATATCTCTTATTGATGTTTCTAATTATGCTTAAATCGTAGTATGCCCTAATGTTTTATCGTGAGCCTTATTTTATTGACGCATCATATTTTTTCGTACTTTATCTCGTAATACGGACCTCACCGTTGGATTCGAAACGTCGAAGAAAGTCAATTTAGACTCTCTTAGCTTTTTATTTGGCTTCGGGTACCTTGGGGGTATTTTGGTCATTTCCCGTGTCACATTTTTCAGAGTCCCGTCTCATGAATCGGACCCCACTGTTGATCTCAGAAGGCTCAAGAAAATAAGAATACACTAATAACTTGTCTTATTTGGACATTGGCTACATTAGGGGCAATTTGGTAATTATACTTTATCGTGTCTTAATTTTTTGGGGTCCCTTCTCATGAAACGGACCCCACCGTTGGGTTCAGAATGTCCAAAATAATAAAAATCCACTATTCGTTTACTTTATTCGGACTCCGTTTGACTTGTTTGAGGACTAGGGGCAATTTCGTAATTTTGGTATTTAATATTATTAATTTAATATTAATTTATTTTAAAGTGGGCCACAGTGGAATTTCATAAAATTTTTGGGGTCAAATTACAATTTCCCTAACTTCCGGACTGAACCAGTGGGTTCAGTTGCATTGGAACTGAACCGGTCAAGAGTTTCTTTAAACCAACCGGTTTGGTTGGTACACATACAATGCTGACGTCATGATGACGTCAGCCTAATAGTTTATCACCTAAAACTCCAAAATGACACCGTCCTGGTTATTAATTGGGTGGTCGGTCGGATCTCATCCCGACCCGGCCAAAACCCGATCCGAAATGAGCCTCTTCATCCTCGTGTATTTCCGATCATCACCTCCGACCATTTCTTCACCGGAACAGTGTAACACTCTCTGTTTTGCACCTTTTTGACATTGAGTTCCTTCCTGTTTTCACACTAAATCACTCCTAAGGTCTTATGGAAAGTTTTAGAACAATTTCAAACCCTTAAACACGCTAGTTTCCGATACCCAGGTCTATTTCTCCGGCGTTGAACCAGTGGAGAATAATTGGTTATTTGGTAGCTATTTTTGGGTCATTTTCTGTTTTATTAGTTGCGGCAGACTCCTTATGAACTTCCCTACCTATTTCAACTTCCAAAATCAAGGTTGGTTGATATAGATATATATATATCACTACAGTTTAGAATTATTTTTTTGGTTATCTGTACGTCTGATTTTCTCAGTGAATTTGTCATCATTTTCGTTCATTTTTCTTGCACTGTAAAGCTTACATTATCTAGTTTAACATCCCATTGTTGCATGTCAAAAATTTAAAAGTAAATGAACAAAATTTAAACTAAAACGTACCTATTTACGTTGCCTGTTTTTGTCGACTGGTATTTTCCCGAAATCTGCCCTTTTCTTTTTGCCAGTTTTCTTTCTCTTCTTCAGCTTCTAATTCTCTTCTAATTTTAGTGTTTCAGAGACCTTTAACCATATATATTTTTCTGCATTGGGCAACACATGTCGTTGCATGCAGCTTGGTGGAGATTGGGGTCTGCCACTTGCCGTGGGTACTGGTTGCATGGTGTACACCTCACAGCTATTATATGTATTACAATCATATGGCTGCCACCCATTTTTGGATTCAGCTGAAGACAGCCCACAGATTCTCTCCCTTAATCCCTCATTTAGTTTACAATTTTCTTTTACTTTCTTTAATTATGTATTTCTATATATATATAGATATATGTACTGATATATATATATATATATACACAATAAGGCAACCGTATTTAAATATAATTATACATGGTATCTTATGTACATATGTTAAGTATTTATGTACATTTCATGTGTTGGTTTAGATATACATATATATATATATATGCATATTTTATGTTATTTTAATCTTATTAGTAGTATTATATTTTATTTTATGTATTGTACATGTAATATTATTATATTTTATTTTCTTTATTTTTCTTATACTATTATTATTATTATTATTATTATTATTATTAATCTGCCTAATTACTGAAAGTTTGTATATCAATATTCACACTCGTATTCGTTATGACACGTCATTAGGTCGGGGTGTTACACAGAGGGCTTATTACATGTCCTTACTATGTCTACTAATACAAAAGTACTATTAGAGTTCATAGACTTATCAAAAGAAACTATTTAACCATATCTTCCCAAAATCAGCAGATTCGTCATCGTCGTCCTTAAGTCAAGACTGCTGCTAATTACCTGAAAGGGGGGTCCGAACAAAGTTCGGGTAAGCTAATCTAAGCTTGTGAGCAATTCCAGTATTCGTCATGGGGTTTTCAATTAGCAGTGGTTTAGTACATAAGAGTTTGTAAAATAGTCACCGCCAATTGTTCGTATAATTGAATACAGAATATATGCATTCCTTAAAACATGTAGCTTTGAAATATTTAAAACATTCAAGCTAAACTTATACATATGAACTTTAAAACGTATAACATATCATGTATTTCTTAAACAGAGTATATAAAACTCAAACATATGCATATTGAAAATGAGAGTAAAAACATGCTTTCATTTTCAAATCATTTGTCATCTTATCACTTCCATTAGTGGAATCCGTTTCGAACCGGAGTCCCATATTACTTATCTATGGAGATATCTCATCTGCCTGAGGGATTAGATCCTACTACCGGACATTTTACAGGGCAATTGAGTTCCGTAAAACCCAAAATCCTGCCTATTTTACAGGGCAACTGAAAACTCAGAATCCTGTCTAAGTGCTTATGCACCATTCATCTTATAAAACATTTATCATGTGACTTGTCTCATAGATACTTTTCATCAATTCGAAATAAACATTCGTATACTTGAAATAAGCAAATTCAGAATATTTAACAATAATTGCATTTTAACTAGACATGCTAAAAAGTATTTGAAGGAAAAACTGTTGCAGAAACCAATCACTAAGCATGTCACAATGAATTTCTAAAACAGAACAATTAAAAACTGAATCATGTAAATACTGAATTTGAAACTTCAAATACTTCATATCTTATACTTAAAACCCTTTTTAAATCATGGAGTCAAATTTCCAATTCAAACACAGGGTTACTCACCTTGTACTTTTAGTCCTGCTCTATTTGGGTGTTTTTCCCTTGGCCTTCTTTAACCTTTGTCGTCATTCTTCCAAAGTTTCCGTATCCTCCTGTTTCTTAAGCTTTCTTGCTGCTAGTTGCTCTTTAGTTATTGTCTTATAAATAAAGGGGCTTACACAGCATATTTCATTCGTTTTAGAAATCCGAATGCGATTTTGAATCAGCTGGAGCTGTCTTTCGAGCTTCTCCCGGAACACTTTTTGCTTGGGATCCTTTGCCAGTTGGGCCCGTGTCATCAAAGGAGTGACTTCCCGTTCTTGGCTCATTTTTGTGTTTAGTTAATTATCTGTTTAAAAACACAATTTACCGTGTCAAGAAAATAGATTTCTACAATGATACTCTTCTGGGAGTTCCATTAACTTTAACTTAAGATTATTTATTTAACATGTTTACGTGTCGTGTCTTATCGTATTTCATTTCTCGTATTTGCCTCAGTTTAGTTCTTTGGCAACATTTCAGTTTATAGTCATCTAACAGATGCTATTCATCAAATTTTATGTCTTTTCATTTTAGACATTTCTTTAGGTTGAATAGACTCTACCATTGAGTCCGGAGTGTTTAAGAAAGTCGGTTTAGACCTTTTCTGATTTCATTTTGGCTTTAGGGGTACCAGGGGTATTTTGGTCTTTTTACCCCTTTACGTGTCTTTATTTTTTGGGACCCCGTCTCATGTCGTGGACCTCACCATTGGACTCAGAAGGTCCAAAATAGTAAGAATACATTAATAACTTGTTAAATTTGGTCAAGGGGTATTTTGGTCATTTACCCCTTACGTGACTTTTTTTTTTCGAGCCTCATCTCGTAAAACGGACCCTATCATTGGCTTCAGAATATCTGAAATAGTAAGGATACACTATTCATTTATTAAATTTGGACTTGTTTGACTTGTTTATGGGGCAAGGGCATTTTGGTCATTTTGACATTTTTTAGGGGTCTTAAATTTTTCGTGCTTTTTGGTCGCGGTCACACGTTTTTAGCATGCTTGTAGGGTCTACTAGAGGTCCCTATACACCAAACCAAGTTTGGTTTCCCTCCAATCAGACCTGCTTGAGCAAGGTCCATCCATGGCCGTGGCTTATGGGTCATGCAATCTTAGGTGTTTTTAAGCTAGATTTTCATGCTTGTTAAGGTTTAGACGTGTTCTAAACATCATATATACAAAATGGAAGCTTTAAATCAGTTCATATGTAGAGAAATTCTAGAGAGGGAATTTTGACAGTTTTGAACATTCTCACCTTTTTGGTTGGTTTTCCTCCTCTTTCTTGCTCTAATCCTTCTTCTCTTCTCCCCAGTTCTTGTTCTTTTGGTTTCTTTAGCAAGAAAAAAGCATGATTTGCATGCTTGGCCTTTATAGAGAAGTGACCGACTCTTCTCTCTCCTCCAACCTCTCTCTCTCTCTCTGATTCATAGCCCTACACTAGACTTCCCATCCCATAAATTCTACTTTTTCTTTTTCAACTTTGCATTTAATTTCCATAAGATATTTATACATATTATATACATATATATACATATACACATATATATACAAGACACACACACACACACACACTAGCCGACACACACACACACATTCAGAGTTATTCACCTTTTTACTTTTCATCTTTTTCATATTTCCATATTTCATTCAATTAATATATATACATATATACATTTAATTAATACATATATATATATATATATCAAGTCTTATAATTAATTAATTAATGTAATAATTAATTAATTATATATATATATATTTTCTTCCCTCGTAGTACGTGTCATGTGACCCGGTATCCCGGGTCGGGATATTACATTCTTCCCTACTTAAAAGAGTTTTGTCCCCAAAACTCGTTTGTTCCCACCTTTGAAGATTAGGAAATTCCTTGTTTAACATTTCATCATTAACATATCTAGAGTTTAAATCTAAACCATAAGCATATACGACAGAATTTAAATATTTGATCATATACCCAATTATCCTTAGAGGCTTGAGTAGCTTCAGAAAATATATTGAAAACTCGCCCGTACCTCGTAGGTTCTTGAGTTCCTTTTCCTTTTTTAGCAGTCCGAGCCTGCGGCGTAGCCGATGAAGCTATAGCAGTAGGTTCTTTGGTAGCTGAACTCCATTTGGGGCACTCTTTGACACGATGCCCTGGTTGTCCACATTTGTAGCAAACGTTGGCACCCTGCCGACAAGGGGCAAAATGTTTCTTTTGGCAGGTAGGGCATGTGGGAGTTTCTACTGTCTTTTGACTAACATTGCCTTCCTCATTTACAGATGTAGTACTCCTGCCTCCTCCTGTTTTGGTCTTCTTCATTTGTTGAGGCAGGGGGCCCATCTGTTTCTTATCCTTTTTCTGGGACAAGGCTATTCCAGCTCTCTCAAATATTTTGGCACGGTCCACAACCGCGTTATATGTCGGAAGCTCAAAAGGTTCCAATCGATACCTAATGTTATCTTTGAGACCACATTCAAACTTCCTAGCTTTCAAATCCTCAGTGTGGATCATGTGTGGTGCGAAACGAGCCAGATTCATAAATTTAGTCTCGTACTCAGCCACCGTCATCATTCCCTGGGTTAGGGTTGCAAATTCGGCTATCTTTTGATTTCTTAATGATCTCGGAAAGTACTTTTCATAAAATACTTCCAAGAACCTCTCCCAAGTCATGGGTGGTTCCCTATCTCTCTCCAAAAGCCACCACTCGTGTGCTGCATCTTTAAAAGTGAAAGCAGCGTAGGAGACTTTCTGTTCAGTTGTGCAAGGCATTACGGTAAAAATGCGCTCCATTTCTCTTACCCATGATTCTGCACTAATCGTTGTATCCAGTCCATCAAACCTAGGCGGTTTGAATCCTTGGAATGTTTTGTAAGTAGATGTGTTGACTGCCTCAGCAGGTCGTACCAGATGTGGCGGAGGTTCAGGAGCTTGGACTGGTTGGGGCACTGGTTGGGGCACTTGGCCCTGAGCCTGGATACCTGCCAATGTTCGGGCCATTGCTTCTATAAGTTGCTCCATCCTATCCATTCTGTCCTCAGAACTTCCCGTAGTCCTTCTGGTATTTACCATTTTTGCTGAAAACACACATCCATTAGTTTTCTATCACATGTTCATTGCATAAAATTTACTTTTATTTACTTCATGTTCTCAATGTGGGATATATTTTATTATCCCTATTTCTTTTACTTAAACACGGGTCCCATACCCCGCCTTCCTATCATATACGTACTTCTAATAACTTGACTTATTCTAGTGCAGGTCCCATACCCTGCCCTTACATTACATTACATATCACGTACTTACATATCTAATTCATGAACTGCGAGTCCCATACCTCGCCTTTACATTACGTTACGTACTTCACATATCTAATTCATATAATGCGGGTCCCATACCCCGCCTTCATATCATAACATATACTTCACATAATCATTTCATATATCGCGGGTCCCATACCTCGCCTTTACTTCATATTACTTACTTCACATATTTAGGTAGCCTAGGACTTACCTAACTCATAATTCTATTTTCGAATCACTAAGTTGATCTTAAGTCAACCTAGAACTAATCTTAATCATTCTTAACTTAAATTTCAGTATTTTCCCAAAAGAGCTAATACCTAGTGCTCTGATACCATGTTGTCACGACCCGAAACCCACCCTAAGCGGATTACCGGATCGCGATCGCCGCCCCGAGACCCGAGGGCCCCGAGACAAGGCTCGCATATGCAGCGGTATCGAATAGATGTGCAACATACGTTTTGCGGAAGCGTGAAAAACTTTTTCTTTTCTTTTCTCATTTTTAAATTATGCACATCCGTTCGGTACTGCTGCTCCATACATAGCATACATGGTTACACATTCAGAGTATAACTAAAAACTTAAAAACTTATAACATTAATTACAATACATGTTCGATTTGCCCAGAGGGCTTATTACATGTCCTTACTATGTCTACTAATACAAAAGTACTATTAGAGTTCATAGACTTATCAAAAGAAACTATTTAACCATATCTTCCCAAAATCAGCAGATTCGTCATCGTCGTCCTTAAGTCAAGACTGCTGCTAATTACCTGAAAGGGGGGTCCGAACAAAGTCCGAGTAAGCTAATCTAAGCTTGTGAGCAATTCCAGTATTCGTCATGGGGTTTTCAATTAGCAGTGGTTTAGTACATAAGAGTTTGTAAAATAGTCACCGCCAATTGTTCGTATAATTGAATACAGAATATATGCATTCCTTAAAACATGTAGCTTTGAAATATTTAAAACATTCAAGCTAAACTTATACATATGAACTTTAAAACGTATAACATATCATGTATTTCTTAAACAGAGTATATAAAACTCAAACATATGCATATTGAAAATGAGAGTAAAAACATGCTTTCATTTTCAAATCATTTGTCATCTTATCACTTCCATTAGTGGAATCCATTTCGAACCGGAGTCCCATATTACTTATCTATGGAGATATCTCATCTGCCTGAGGGATTAGATCCTACTACCGGGCATTTTACAGGGCAATTGAGTTCCGTAAAACCCAAAATCCTGCCTATTTTACAGGGCAACTGAAAACTCAGAATCCTGTCTAAGTGCTTATGCACCATTCATCTTATAAAACATTTATCATATGACTTGTCTCATAGATACTTTTCATAAATTCGTAATAAACATTCGTATACTTGAAATAAGCAAATTCAGAATATTTAACAATAATTGCATTTTAACTAGACATGCTAAAAAGTATTTGAAGGAAAAACTGTTGCAGAAACCAATCACTAAGCATGTCACAATGAATTTCTAAAACTGAACAATTAAAAACTGAATCATGTAAATACTGAATTTGAAACTTCAAATACTTCATATCTTATACTTAAAACCCTTTTTAAATCATGGAGTCAAATTTCCAATTCAAACACAGGGTTACTCACCTTGTACTTTTAGTCCTGCTCTATTTGGGTGTTTTTCCCTTGGCCTTCTTTAACCTTTGTCGCCATTCTTCCAAAGTTTCCGTATCCTCCTATTTCTTAAGCTTTCTTGCTGCTAGTTGCTCTTTAGTTATTGTCTTATAAATAAAGGGGCTTACACAACATACTTCATTCGTTTTAGAAATCCGAATGCGATTTTGAATCAGCTGGAGCTGTCTTTCGAGCTTCTCTCGGAACACTTTTTGCTTGGGATCCTTTGCCAGTTGGGCCCTTGTCATCATAGGAGTGACTTCCCGTTCTTGGCTCATTTTTGTGTTTAGTTAATTATCTGTTTAAAAACACAATTTACCGTGTCAAGAAAATAGATTTCTACAATGGTACTCTTCTGGGAGTTCCATTAACTTTAACTTAAGATTATTTATTTAACATGTTTACGTGTCGTGTCTTATCGTATTTCATTTCTCGTATTTGCCTCAGTTTAGTTCTTTGGCAACATTTCAGTTTATAGTCATCTAACAGATGCTATTCATCAAATTTTATGTCTTTTCATTTTAGACATTTCTTTAGGTCGAATAGACTCTACCATTGAGTCCGGAGTGTTTAAAAAAGTCGGTTTAGACCTTTTCTGATTTCATTTTGGCATTAGGGGTACCAGGGGTATTTTGGTCTTTTTACCCCTTTACGTGTCTTTATTTTTCGGGACCCCGTCTCGTGTCGTGGACCTCACCATTGGACTCAGAAGGTCCAAAATAGTAAGAATACATTAATAACTTGTTAAATTTGGTCAAGGGGTATTTTGGTCATTTACCCCTTACGTGACTTTATTTTTTTCGAGCCTCGTCTCGTAAAACGGACCCTATCATTGGCTTCAGAATATCTGAAATAGTAAGGATACACTATTCATTTATTAAATTTGGACTTGTTTGACTTGTTTATGGGGCAAGGGCATTTTGGTCATTTTGACATTTTTTAGGGGTCTTAAATTTTTCGTGCTTTTTGGTCGTGGTCACACGTTTTTAGCATGCTTGTAGGGTCTACTAGAGGTCCCTATACACCAAACCAAGTTTGGTTTCCCTCCAATCAGACTTGCTTGAGCAAGGTCCATCCATGGCCGTGGCTTATGGGTCATGCAATCTTAGGTGTTTTTAAGCTAGATTTTCATGCTTGTTAAGGTTTAGACGTGTTCTAAACATCATATATACAAAATGGAAGCTTTAAATCAGTTCATATGTAGAGAAATTCTAGAGAGGGAATTTTGACAGTTTTGAACATTCTCACCTTTTTGGTTGGTTTTCCTCCTCTTTCTTGCTCTAATCCTTCTTCTCTTCTCCCCAGTTCTTGTTCTTTTGGTTTCTTTAGCAAGAAGAAAGCATGATTTGCATGCTTGGCCTTTATAGAGAAGTGACCGACTCTTCTCTCTCCTCCAACCTCTCTCTCTCTCTCTGATTCATAGCCCTACACTAGACTTCCCATCCCATAAATTCTACTTTTTCTTTTTCAACTTTGCATTTAATTTCCATAAGATATTTATACATATTATATACATATATATACATATACACATATATATACAAGACACACACACACACACTAGCCGACACACACACACACATTCACACTTATTCACCTTTTTACTTTTCATCTTTTTCATATTTCCATATTTCATTCAATTAATATATATACATATATATACATTTAATTAATACATATATATATATATATATATCAAGTCTTATAATTAATTAATTAATGTAATAATTAATTAATTATATATATATTTTCTTCTCTCGTAGTACGTGTCATGTGACCCGGTATCCCGGGTCGGGATATTACAGGCGCCCCTTACTCTACCATTATTATAGGGGAGCTGTTGTCCTTTAAGGCCTCTCTTATTGCCTTATTTGAACCGGCGTAAGGAGGTTCAGTCAAGTATAGTATAGTGCGGCTTATGGTTCTAGTAGCACAAAATAGAGAAACTAGACTATGCTAGTTCACTCTAGAAGACCTAGCTATACTATACTTGCTATAGTTAGTAGTAGTATAGATTAGTTAGATTCGTAGAACAGAAGAAGTTGGCCTTCGGAGAGAGGCTCCTCTACTATATTGACTTCTCTTTTACCCTAGCTCAGGAGAAAGAGGCACCAGGAGAGAGTCTATAGAAGTTAAGCCTGCTTTTAGGGAGCTAACCGGCTGCTGCTTGTCCTATAGGAGACAAGCTACCTGGGACGGGAAGTCTATGCTTCTTGCTTTGGAGGGCAGGACGAGAACCTCTTTCTTTGACTACCTTTTAGTAATAGAGCAACCCGGAGCTTGGGGCACCTTAGCTCGACTTACAGTACAAGGAAAGAGGCTGCTTTAGACTTATTCATGAAATCAACCCCCCCTTAATATAAGTTGTTAAAAACAACAGCCTTACTCAAATAGGGGACGGGGGCTCAGTCCGAGATAGGAGAACGAACTCACCTAACAAGAGCAGCAAGCCAGAGCTTAGCCCTATGAGATATATATTCTATAGAAGCTGATATACCATAAAAGAACAGGCCAATCAACACTTGACACGTGTGACCACAGTCCGACCTATGCTCGGCTAACATGATTCTCACTCAACCAATGACTAAAAGCTCAAGCATCCAGATCATCATATAAGGTCAGAAGTGGCCGAACATATATATATCCAGAACAGATCACAGGGTCCAGACCAACACTCCAGAACTCGTCACCGCCTTAGCGGGTGCCGAGCAGGGTATAAGGAAGCAGTCTTCAACAAGGAAGCAGTCTTCAACAAGGAAACTACCATCTATGGTTATCTCTATGCAAGGTAGCTGTCTTCAACAAGGAAGCAGTCTTCAACAAGGAAACTACCATCTATGGTTATCTCTACGCAAGGTAGCTGCAATCTCCGATGATCAAATCCCTATATTTATGGCGTTGAATCCTAATCAACTTAGGAAAGCCATGGCTTATAAATTAAACCCTAGAGGTACGCCTTATTTCTTATGCTCATTCTTTGGCTTTCAATACAGTCTTTCAATTTCTTTTACTTATTTAAGCATCGGAGCGGCTACCGCCGGAGCCAATTTGGTGGTCCTCTGATCATCTTTCTGAGTGTTCTACAGGTCACGGAGTCCATACTTATTGCGAGCCGAAAAGTGCAGCATCAGTTTGGCACCGTCTGTGGGAACGACTAATCTCCAAGTGCTCTATTCATAAACTCAACTCTTTCCTCACCGAAAAACCATGGCACCAAATCTCCGACCACGACAGAATACTCAGAATTCGCAAAACGCTCAACGTCAGCCGCCTGCTCCCCGCACAAGGGGTCCAGCGGCCAATCCTATGCGACAAGAGATCGAAGCAATAAAATGACACAATGAACTGGTGCAAGAGTAGTTGCTTACCATCACTAAAACACTGGCAACACTCACGCAGAACCAAGCGGCGGGTTTTCCTAGCCCGCCGGTCAACTTCGTTGCAGGAACGCAACCTCCTGTTGCTACACAGAACGAAGAACTTCATGCGCAGGCTCCAACTAACCAGCCTGGGCACCCCTTAGGCGTTCCTCGCGCTGGCCGAGATCCACACCCATCAACAGTCCTTGGCTGGGGAACATCCGCCTTCGTCCCCGACATCCATTACCAGAGCACTACTCGAGCCCCAACTCCAAGGGCCTCGGGAGCACACCCGGCACCGCAGGAGCCTCCTCATGAAGCACCAAACCCTCTGGTTCGGAATCCTCCTCCGTCCGAAGGACGTAATCAACCCTACTACCCTGAAGCCGAGGCTGTCAGGCAGGGTTCACAAGATGTCAGACTCAAAGACCCGCGGAGGGTAGAGGAAATTGTCGAGTCGATGGACCAGACAATTACCTTGAAAGGACCTCAGAACCCTCCAGAACAAAACGAACTGGCCAGGCTGCTTGGAAGGCTAGCCACCCCATTCACTCACGCCATCATGTCAGAAGTGAGGCCCAGAAAGTTCATGGTACCCAAGTTCACCCTGTACGATGGATCTGGAGATCCAGGAGATCATCTCTCTCATTACCAGCATACGATGGCCCTTCATGGAGCCTCTGATGCTTTCATGTGCCGAACGTTCATCACCAGCTTGAAGGGAACTGTCACGACCCGAAACTCACCCTCTGCGGATTACCGGATCGCGACCGCCGCCCCGAGACCCGAAGGCCCCGAGACAAGGCTCGCATCTGCAGCGGTATCGAATAGATGTGCAACATACATTTTGCGGAAGCGTGAAAAACTTTTTCTTTTCTTTTCTCAATTTTTTTTTTTTTAAATTTTGCACATCCGTCCGGTACTGCCGCTCCATACATAGCATACATGGTTACACATTCAGAGTATAATGAAAACTTAAAGACTTCATACATTCATACAATACATATTCGATTGCCCAGAGGGCTTATTACATATTCTTACATTGTCTATTAATACAAAACATACTATTAGTGTTCATAGGTTCTTCAAAAGAAACTATTTAACATATCCATCCAAAAAGACAGCTAGACTCATCGTTGTCGTCCTTAAGACCCTGTCTGCTACATCACCTGAAAGGGGGGTCCGAACAAAGTCCGGGTAAGCTAATTTAAGCTTGTGAGCAATTCCAGTATTCGTCATGGGGTTTTCAATTAGCAGTGGTTTAGTACATAAGAGTTTGTAAAATAGTCACCGCCAATTGTTCGTATACTTTGAATACAGAATATATGCATTCCTTAAAACATGTAGCTTTGAAACATTTAAAGTATTCAAGCTAAACTTATACATATGAACTTTAAAACATATAACATATCATGTATTTCTTAAATAGAGTATATAAAACTCAAACATATGCATATTGAAAATGAGAGTAAAAACCTGCTTCCATTTTCAAATCATTTGTCATCTTATCACTTACGTTAGTGGAATCCGTTTCGAACCGGACTCCCATTTTACTTATAAATGGAGATATCTCATTTGCCTGGGGGATTAGATCCTGCTACCGGGCATTTTACAGGGCAATTGAGTTCCGTAAAACCCAAAATCCTGCCTATTTTACAGGGCAACTGAAAACTCAGAATCCTGTCTAAGTGCTTATGCACCATTCATCTTGCATTAAAAATACATTTAACATATGAGTATATCAAATAGATATTTCTTGTGAGTACTTTAAAATGTAACATTTATAACTTCGTGATAAACATTCGTATACTTGAAATAAGCAAATTCAGAATATTTAACAATAATTGCATTTTAACTAGACATGCTGAAAAGTATTTGAAGGAAAAACTGTTGCAGAAACCAATCACTCAGCATGTCACAATAGGGTAAAAAAAAAACAGAACAATTAAAAACTGAATCATGTAAACACTGAATTTGAAATTTCAAACATTTCATATCTTTGCATTTAAAACCTTTTTAAATCCATGGAGTTAAATCTCCACTTCAAACACAGGGTTACTCACCTTGTACTTCTGGTCCTGCTCTATTTGGGCGCCTTTCCCTTGGCTTTCCTTAACCTTTGAAGCCATTCTTGCAGCGTTTCCGTATCTTCTTGTTCTTAATTTTTTTCGTTGCTAATTGCACCTTGGTTATAGTCTTGTAAATAAAGGGGTTAATACTGGCCACTTCATTTGTTTTGGAAATTCGAATACGATTCTGAATCACTTGGAGTTGCCTTTCCAGCTGCTCCCGGAAAGCTTGCTGTTTTGGGTCATTTGCTAATTGGGCCCTTGTCATCATAGGAGGGACTTCTCGTTCTTGGCTCATTTTTGTGTCTATTAAATTCTCTGTTTAAAACACAATTTAACGTGTCAAGAAAACAGATTTCTACAATCATATTCTTCTGGGAGTTCCATTAACTTTAATTTAAAGTTATTTATTTGACATGTTTACGTGTCGTGTCTTTTCGTATTTCATTTCTCGTACTTGCCTCAGTTTAGTTCTTTGGCAATATTTTAGTTCATAGTCATCTAACGATGCTATTCATCAAATTTTATGTCTTTTTATTTTAGACATTTCTTTTGGTCGAATAGACTCTACCATTGAGTCCGGAGTGTCGAAGAAAGTCGGTTTAGGCTTTCCAAGAATTTAATTTGGGCTTTTGTATATAAAAGGGCAAAATGGTCATTTATCGTTTTTACGTGTCATATTTTTCTGTACTTCGTTTCGTAGTTTGGACTCCATTTTTGAGTCCGGGATGTCAAAGAAAGTTAATTTAGACCTTCCCTGATTTCATTTTGGCTTTAGAGGTACTAGGGGTATTTTGGTCTTTTTACCCCTTTATGTGTCTTTATTTTTCGGGACTCCATTTCGTGTTGTGGACCTCACCATTGGACTCAAAAGGTCCAAGATAGTAAGAATACACTAATAACTTGTTAAATTTTGGTCAAGGGGTATTTTGGTCATTTATCCCTTACGTGTTTTTATTTTTCAGGCCCCGTCTCGTAAAACGGACCCTACCATTGATCTCAGAATGTCCAAAATAGTAAAAATACACTATTTATATGTTTAATTTGGACTTCGTTCGCTCTATTTATGACCCAAGGGTAAAATAGTAATTTTACCTTAATTATAAAATAATTATTTAATTATTTAATTATTTAATTATTTTTCCAGGGGTGTAATTGAACAAACTTCTCAAAATCTGGGCCACAGTAGAATTTCCCAAAACAATTGGGGTCAATCCGTAAATAACAAAAGATTTGGTTTGGTTATTTTTAAAATAAATTAGAAACCAAAGGGTTCGGTCCAGTTTTAAATGAACCAGTCTGGTTCAGTCGTAAACCAACCGGTCCATCCAGTTTTGTGCGTGTTGCTGACGTCATGATGACGTCAGCCCTACCATTTAAAAGGTTTTAAAACCTTTATTGAAACGCTGCCGTTTCATTTATTCGGTGGCAAGCCCAGAGGCTGCCACCTGTCCTGAGTCAACCCATCCGTTTTAAACCGAGTGACGAGTTGACTCATCGTCTTCCCCACTAGACCGACTGAAAAACCCTAATTTCAGAATTCCTTTTCTTTCTATTTCGTGCAGTTTGGATCCATGGATCCTTACTGTTTTTGTCCTAAAATGTTCCTAAGGTTTATACAATTCGATTAGCATTCATTTTGGAGTTTAAAACCTCTTCATATATTCGATTTTAAACTCGATAATCCGAACTATTATTTCGGTCGTTCATGCTTATTCTTAACCAAATTTCATGGGATTTCGTTTGTTATGATCCCCTCTTCATGGGGATTCATATCTCGTTCCTAAATATCGATTTAAACTAAGTTTTAAAAGGGTTAGGGTGTAACCCGTAACCTGTAACTAGACATTTGAGGGTCGGTTCTTTTGAGTTTTGGTCGCGTAGTGGTATTTTTGAAACCCTCTTGACCTCAGCTTGAGGTCTTGATAGGTCAAAACCCGTTTAGTTTCACCCATTTCAGACCTGCTTTCTTGAAGGTCATCCATGGCAGTCGATCTTGGGTTTGTCATTTTTCAGTGTTTTTAAAGCCTAAAATCATGCTTGACAGTCTTGTACATGTCTATCTAGCATTATATGTTCATATATAACTCAAAACAGTTCATATTAAATCAAAACTTCTAGAGAGAGAATTTTAATTGTTTTATGGGTTTACCTTTTTTCTACACTGTTTTTTCCTTCTTTCTTGCTCTGAATCTTCTTCTCTTCTCCTCAGTTTCCCTTCCTTTGATTTCTTTCGTGAGAGAATAACATGCTTTGCATGTTTTGGTTTTTAAAGCAAGGATAACCGACCTCTCTCTCTCTCCTCTAAATCTCTCTCTACAGTTCTCTCTCTCTTCATTCTGATTTCTAGCCCTACATAGCTCTCCTGTAATATCCCGACCCGGGATACCGGGTCATATGGCACGTAATTCGAGATTAAAGAAAATTTGTGTAAAAATATTTACACCAAAGGAAATAATTAATTAAATAATTAATTATTTATTAATATGAAATTATTAACTCTAATTATGATTAAATAAATTTGAATACACAAACACACACTTTATGGTGTGTTGTGTGTATGATATAAAGTGTATAAAAATATATATATACACATGTCCATGTATAAGTATGTATATATAAATAGTTAAAATAATTATTTTATACACAATTCATGAAGGCATGTATATGTATAATTATGTATGCATGTATGTACATAGATACATTATATATGTATTTATATATAATTAATTGTTCATATATATATTTATATACATTTATATAGATATATGTATGCAAGTATGTATATGAAAAAGTGTGCAAGTGGGTGTGTGTGTCGGCAAAGAGAGAATGTGTGTGTGTTCTCATATGCATGTGTGTGTGTGAGGTGTTATATATATATATATATATATAATATGCAAAATATCAAGCATGGATTGAAGGAAAAGCTGAGAAATTATAAAGTTAAATTGATTAGGTGTAAGAGAAATTATGAGAAGTCAAGAATAAGGGCTGCAAACGTGTAGAGAGAGAAGGGAAAATAAAGAGAGAGAAGGGTCGGTTCTTTCCTTTAAAAAGAAACCAATGCATGTCTTACATGATTGACCACTTAAGAAAACAGAGAAGGAGAATAGAGGAAGAATCAGAAGTGAGGAAGGAGAAAAACAGCAACAAAGGTGAGAGTTTTGAAAAATTATCAAATTCTCTCTCTAGAACTAAGCATGATTATGAATTGTTTTTAAGTTAAATATGATCAAATAATGCTAGATATATATTTATAAGTATGTTAAGCATGAAATTTAAGCTTTAAAATGACTCAAAGCATGAAACCCATGAAGAACCGCCATGGGAGGACCTTGCTTGAAGCAGGTCTGAACCCATGGCAATTAAACTAGGAATGATATGTTAAGGCTTCAAGAAGAGGTCATGAGGGTCATGAAAAACCCTAGCCGCGATCACAAAACCTATGGAACAGACCCTATATGTGAAGTTGCAGGATTCGGGTTTGGGAACCAACTTTCCAAAATCGCCCCAAAACGAGTATATCAAAATGAAAATTAAAACTACATGCAAAATGGATCGTGAAGGATCAAACCCAAAGGGTTTTAGCTCAGAAATGAGCATTTACGAGCAGTTTACAGGTTCGGATTATCAAGCCTTTAAACCGAACATACAAATTAGTTTTAACTCCCAAATGAATGCCAAATCAGTGGGTTATGTCTTAGGAATGATTTGGGATCAAAACAGTAAGGATCCATGGATCCAAACTGCACGAAATAGGAAGAAATGGAATTCAGAAACTAGGGTTTCAGAGGGGGTCTCGTGGGGAAGATGAAGACGAGTCAACTCGTTTTAAAAATGGGGCTGAGTTGACTCGGACAGGTGGCAGCCTCTGGGCTTGCCACCGATTAATTAGAACGGCGTCGTTTTGTATTGTCGGTTAAATTTAAATGAGATTTAGGGCTGACGTCATGATGACGTCAGCCACATGTAAGCAGACCGGCTAAACCGGTTGGTTTATGACTAGACCGGACGGTTCACTTCCAATTAAACCAAACCCTTTGGTTTTCAAGTTTATTTAAAAATAAATAAACCATGAGTTCCTATATTTACGGATTGACCCCTGGGCTTTAGGAAAATTATACTGAGGCCCAACTGAGGGAAAATTTATGCATTTAGACCCCTGGAAAAATAATTAAATAATTAAATAATTAATTTAATTATTTAATAAATAAAGTAAAATGACTATTTTGCCCTTGGGTCACAAATAGAGTAAACGAAGTCCAAATTAAGCATATGAATAGTGTATCTTTACTATTTTGGACATTCTGAGATCAATGGTAGGGTCCGTTTTACGAGACAGAGCCCGAAAAATAAATACACGTAAGGGATAAATGACCAAAATACCCCTGACCCAAAATTTACAAGTTATTAGTATATTCTTACTATCTCGGATCTTCTGAGTCCAATGGTGAGGTCCACGACATGAGACGGGGTCCCGAAAAATAAAGACACGTAAAGGGGTAAAATGACCAAAATAACCCTAGTACCCCTAAAGCTAAAATGAAATCAGAGAAGGTCTAAATTAACTTTCTTTGACATCCCGGACTCAAAAATGGAGTCCAAATTGCGAAACGAAGTATGGAAAGATATGACACGTAAAACGATAAAATGACCATTTTGTCCTTTTATATATAACAGTCCGAATTAAATGTTAGGAAAGCCTAAACTGACTTTCTTCGACACTCCGGACTCAATGGTAGAGTCTATTCGACCTAAAGAAATGTCTAAAATAAAAATACATAAAATTTGATGAATAGCATCTGTTAGATGACTATGAATTGAAATGATGCCAAAGTACTAATACTAAGGCAAGTACAAGAAACGAAATACGAAAAGACACGACACGTAAACACGTCAAATAAATAACTTTAAATTAAAGTTAATGGAACTTCCAGAAGAGTATAAATTGAAGTAGATTCAATTTCTAACACATTAAATTGTGTCATAGGTTAAGAATACGAGTTACGTTAAGTGCATATGAATTTATGAAATCATTGTAGGATCAAATACGATTTAAGCATAAGTTAATGAACATCGAAATGATATTACGATGAATATGAAGTTGATGAGATGTTTATGAATTGTTCTTAGGAACTACAAGGAAAGTGGGAAAGCGCATTATTAGCACTAACCCTAAAGAACCAAGGTGAGTAACCCTGTGTTTGAATTGGAGATTTAACTCCATGAATTTGACAAGGTTTTAAGTTTAAAGATATGAAGCATTTGAAATTTCAAATTCAGTATTTACATGATTTAGTTTTTAATTGTTCTATTTTATAACCCCATTGTGACATGCTTAGTGATTGGTTTCTGCAACAGTTTTTCCTTCAAATACTTTTCAGCATGTCTAGTTTAAAATGCGATTATTGTGAAATATTCTGAATTTGCTTATTTCAAGTATACGAATGTTTATCACAAAGTTATAAATGTTATGTTTTTAAGTACTCACGAGAGTTATCTATTTTGATGTACTCACATGCTAAATATATTTTAATGCAAGATTAATGGTGCATAAGCACTTAGACAGGATTCTGAGTTTTCAGTTGCCCTGTAAAATAGGCAGGATTTTGGGTTGTACGGAACCCAATTGCCCTGTAAAATGCCAGGTAGCAGGATCTAATCCCCCAGGCATGAGATATCTCTATTGATAAGTAATATGGGAGTCCGGTTCGAAACGGATTCCACTAATGGAAGTGATAAGATGACAAATGGTTTGAAAATGGAAGCAAGTTTTTACTCTCATTTTCAATATGCATATGTTGAGTTTTATATACTCTATTTAAGAAATACATGATATGGAATATGTTTTAAAAGTTCACACGTATAAGTTTAGCTTGAATACTTTAAAGGTTTCAAAGCTATTGTTTTATGAAATGCATTTGTTTTGAGTTATATACTCTATTTGACGAAGTATAAGTATAGCTTGAATACTTTAAATGTTTCAACGCTATTGTTTTACGAAATGCATATGTTTTGAGTTATATACTCTATTTGACAAAGTATGAGTTTAGCTTGAATACTTTAAATGTTTCAAAGCTACATGATTTAAGGAATGCATATATTCTGTATTCAAAGTATACGAACAATTGGCGGTAATTATTTTACAAACTCTTATGTACTAAACCACTGCTAATTGAAAACCCCATGACAAATACTGGAATTGCTCACAAGCTTAGATTAGCTTACCCGGACTTTGTTCGGACCCCCCCTTTCAGGTAATTAGCAGCAGTCTTGACTTGAGGACGTTGATGATGAATCTGCTGATTTTGGGAAGATAAGTTTAAATAGTTTCTCTTCAGAAACCTATGAACTCTAGTGGTACATTTTGTATTAGTAGACAATGTAAGAATATGTATTAAGCCCTCAGGGCAACTGAACATGTATTGTATTAATGTTATAAGTCTTTAAGTTTTCGTTATACTCTGAATGTGTAACCATGTATGCTATGTATGGAGCAGCAGTATCGGACGGATGTGCATAATTTAAAAATGAGAAAAGAAAAGAAAAAGTTTTTCACGCTTCCGCAAAACGTATGTTGCACTTCTATTCGATACCGCTGCATATGCGAGCCTTGTCTCGGGGCCCTCGGGTCTCGGGGCGGCGATCGCGATCCGGTGATCCGCTTAGGGTGGGTTTCGGGTCGTGACATCTCCCATCTCATAAATTCTACTTTTTCTCTTTTCTACTTTGCATTTAATTTGGCAAGATATTTATACATATAATATATACATATATATACATATACACATATATACAAGACACACACACACACACCAGCCGACACACACACACATATTCACACACTGTTCACACTTTTTCACTTTTTTTTTACTTTTTAACATTTACATATATCATTTATTTAATATATATACATACATATACATTTAATTAATACATATATATATCCATTTCTTATAATTAATTAATTAATTTTAATAATTAATTAATTATATATATATATATTTTATTTTTCTCGTAATACGTGTCATGTGACCCGGTATCCCGGGTCGGGATATCACAGGAACTGCTCTGAAGTGGTTCCACAACCTCCCTCCTGACTCAGTTACCAGCTTCACGAGCTCGGTAGACAGTTCTTGGACAGGTTTATGACCAGCAGGAGGCTCAGAAGGGGGCCAGAATTCCTGCTGAACATCAAGCAAACCAGGAAGGAATCCCTCCGAGCCTACATTGCGTGCTTCAACACCGAACTCACGGAGATCACTAACTGCAGCCTGAAATTCCTTGTAGCAGCCCTAACTGCTGGGCTTGCCCAAGGTGGGTTCAGAGACTCCTTGACAAAGAGCCCTCTAGCCGATATGGCCGCATTAATGCATCGGGCTAGAAAATACATCAACCTGGAAGAAGCCAACCGCACGTCCCAGAAGGGCAGAGATCAGACCCAGAAGGACAACCCAAAGTGGGAGGACCACAAGAAGGAGGATCACAGAAGAGACTCCAACAAAAAGAGGGCCAGGAGCCTAGAAAAAAGAACAGCTCCCAGAGCCGTATACAACTCCGGACCGAGGGAGTTCACCAACTTCACTCCTCTGAACACCACACCGAACCAGGTACTCCGACAAATCCGAGATCGGGAGAACCTGAGGTGGCCGGAACCAATCAAGGGAGATCCCAGCCTGCGGGACCAAAGTAAGTATTGTAATTTCCATAAAGATCATGGACATACAACTAACACATGCAGGACTCTCCGATATGAGATAGAGCAGCTCATAAAGAAAGGGCGTCATCAGGAGTTCGTCAAGCAGGACGGAAGGCAGAACCCCCAAGAAGACAAGCCTTAACAGCGGCCAGACTAGAGGCCCGCATAGAGGCAAGAGCAGAGGGAGGGACGAAACGAGCCCCAGAGGCAGAACAATCACGTCATCTACGTCCTCTATGCCAACTCCCCTATCACAGAAATGTCCAACAGGGCAAGAAAGAGATATGCTTGGGAGGCCAGAGCCGCCCCAAACGTATTTCAGATCTCCAACGTCGAAAAGAGGCTCAAGCCGGCACTAGAGATCCAATTCACCGAGCAAGATCTAGCAGGGGTACACTGCCCTCACAGTGATGCCCTTGTTATCACTCTCAGAATCGCCAACTTTGAGACCAGGAGAGTCCTGGTCGATACTGGCAGCTCTGTCAACATACTGTTCTATGAACCGCTCAAACAGATGAGGATAGACCACGACAACGTCAAGCCCACCACTGCCATGATGGCAGCTTTTGATGGCAACCTCAGCACCCTATTGGGGAGAGTCGACCTTCCTACCACTGTAGGAGAAGGTGAAGGGCAGAAGACCACCATCTCAGAATACATGGTGCTAAACATGAAATCTCCCTACAACGTCATAATCGGGAGACCATGGTTGCATCAGATAGGGGCAGTTACTTCGACCCTCCATCAGTGTCTGAAGTATGTCCACAATCAGAGTGTTCACTCTGTCAGAGGGTGTCAACCAACCTCCCGGGAGTGCCATGCTATTGCCCTCAAAGAAAAAGCTCCTAAATTGCAATTACAGCACACTCGGGATTGTGCAGATCTGGTATTCACTCTCTCTCCTGAGGTAGAAGATTGCCCATCCGGCATTGAAGAACCCCTGAGCCCAAGGGGACGCGACAGCCAAGCCAAACCTGTTGGCGAGCCCATTAAAGTACTGGTCAGTTCAGAAGCAAAGGGGCATGTCACGACCCGAAACCCACCCTAAGCGGATTATCGGATCGCGATCGCCGCCCCGAGACCCGAGGGCCCCGAGACAAGGCTCGCATCTGCAGCGGTATCGAATAGATGTGCTACACATGGTTGCGGAAGCGTGAAAAACTTTTTCTTTTCTTTTCTCATTTTTAAATTAGGCACATCCGTTCGATACTGCTGTTTCCATACATGGTTACACATTCAGAGTATAACTAAAACTTAAAAGACTTCATACATTAATACAATACATATTCAGTTGCCCTGAGGGCTTATTACATATTCTTACTTGTCTATTAATACAAAACGTACTACTAATGTTTATAGGTTCTTTAAGAAAAACTATTTAAACATATCTTTCCAAAAACAGCCAGACTCATCCCGATGTCCTTAAGGCCCTGTTTGCTGCATCACCTGAAAGGGGGGTCCGAACAAAGTCCGAGTAAGCTAATATAAGCTTGTGAGCAATTCCAGTGTTCGTCATGGGGTTTTCAATTAGCAGTGGTTTTTAGTACATAAAAGTTGTAAAACATTCACTGCCAATTGCTTATACAATTTAGAATACAAGGTACATGCATTCTTAAAACAGATAGCTTTGAAACATTTAAAGTATTCAAGCTAAACTCGTATTTCAATAAATAGAGTATATAACTCAAACATATGCATTTCAAATAGCTTGAAACATTTAAGATATCCAAGCAAAACTCGTACTTCATCAGGTAAGTATATAACTTAAATCACATAAATATGTATTTGAAATGAGGGTAAAACCTGCTTTCATTTTCAAAATCACTTGTCATCTTTTCTCTTTAATTAGGTGGAATCTGTTTCAAACCAGACTCCCATTTTACTGCCAATACTGCCGATCTCATTTGCCTGGGGGATTAGATCCTGCTACCCGGCATTTACTGTTGAATCCCGAAGGATTTCAACATCACATAGGGTGGTATTTAGTACCGTTTATCTTGGAAAACATTTATCACATAACTTCTTCGATAGATACTTTCATGAATATTTAAAAACATGAAATGTACAATTTCTACGATAGGACTTCAAATACTTGTAACTATCAAATTCAGGATATTTAACATAATTTGTCATTTAAAACTTTAGACATGCGGAAATATGTTTTAAGAAAACTATGATAAATACCAATCACTGAGCATGTCATAATAGAGTTACAAAACAGTATAATTAAAAGCTGAATCATGTAAATACTGAATTTGAAACTTCAAATACTTCATATCTTTGAACTTAAAACTTTTTCAAATCCATGGAGTTAAATCTCCAATTCAAACACAGGGTTACTCACCTCGATTCTTTAGGATTAGTGCTAAAATGCGCTTTCCTACTTTCCTTGTAGTTCCTAAGAACAATTCATAAACACCTCATGAACTTCACATTCATGTAATATCATCTCGATATTCCTTAACTTATGCTTAAATCGTATTATATCCTAAAACGATTTTACAATTTCATAGGTACTTAATTTAACTCGTACTTGTAACCTATGACATAATTTAACGTGTTAGAAATTGAATTTATTTCAATTTATACTCTTCTGGGAGTTCCATTAACGTTAATTTAAAGTTATTTATTTGGCATGTTTACGTGTCGTGTCTTTTCGTATTTCGTTTCTCGTACTTGCCTTAGTATTAGTACTTTGGCATCATTTCAGTTCATAGTCATCTAACAGATGCTATTCATCAAATTTTATGTCTTTTATTTTAGACATTTCTTTTGGTCAAATAGACTCTACCATTGAGTCCAGAGTGTCGAAGAAAGTCAGTTTAGGCTTTCGTAACATTTAATTCGGACTGTTATATGTAAAAGGGCAAAATGGTCATTTACCGTTTTACGTGTCATATTTTTCTGCACTTCGTTTCGTAATTTGGACTCCATTTTTGAGTCCGGGGTGTCAAGGAAAGTCAATTTAGACCTTCTCTGATTTCATTTTGACTTTAGGGGTACCAAGGGTAATTTGGTCATTTTACCCCTTTACGTGTCTTTATTTTTCGGGACCCCGTCTCGTGTCGTGGACCTCACCATTGAACTCAGAAGGTCCAAGATAGTAAGAATACACTAATAACTTGTAAAGTTTGGGTCAGGGGTATTTTGGTCATTTACCCCTTACGTGTATTTATTTTTCTGGGCTCCGTCTCGTAAAACGGACCCTACCATTGAACTCAGAATGTCCGAAATAGTAAAATTATACTATTCATTTGTTAAATTTGGACTCTGTTTGCTCTATTTATGCCACAAGGGCAAAATAGTAATTTAACCTCATTTATTAAATAATTAAATTAATTATTTAATAATTTAAATATTTTCCCAGGGGTGTATTTGTACAAAATTCCCAAAATCTGGGCCACAGTAGAATTCCCAAAAACAGTTGGGGCCAATGCGTAATTATAGAAAGTGTTGGTTTATTTTATTTTTAATTAATTAAATAAACCATAGGGTTCAATTAACATATAAGTGAACCGGTCTGGTTCAGTGGTTACCCAACCGATCTATCCGGTTTATTACATATGACTGACGTCATCATGACGTCAGCCCTAAGTCTCTTTTAATTTAACCGACAATCAAAACGGTGGCGTTTTAATTAATTGGTGGCAAGCCCAGAGGCTGCCACCTGTCCGAGTCAACTCAGCCCCATTTTAAAAACGAGTTGACTCGTCTTCATCTTCTCCACTCCACCGACTGAAAAACCCTAATTCCCGAAATCCATTTCTTCCTATTTCGTGCATTTATACACAGCCAATCTACACTGTTTTGGTCCCAATTTATCCCCAAGGTATATACAAATCGTTTGGCATTCGTTTTGGAGTTCAAAACTCATTCGTGTGTTCGGTTTTTGACATGATAACCCGAACCTGTAAACTGTCGGTTCATCCTCATTTCTTGGCCAAATCCCATGGGATTTGTTTTAACTTGATTTATTTTCTTCATAGATTCATCTCCCATTCTATTTTATCCATTTTGGTGGGAGTTTGACAGGTTGGTTTCAACAACCGAAACCTGTAACTCACTTTATGGAGGTTGGTTCTTTAGTTTTGGGGTCGCGGATATAGGTTTTTATAACCCTCATAACTTCTTCTTGAAGCCTTGATAAGCAAAGACAAGTTTAAAAGAACTCGGTTCAGACCTGCCATGGGCAAGGTCTTTAATGGCTGTCTCAACTGGGTTCTGTGTTTTTGGGTGTTTTGAAGCTCAAAATCCATAGCTAAACAAGTCTAAATATGTTTTTCATGTCATATGTACAATATAAAAGCTTAAAAACAGATTATAAATGGAGAAATTTTAGAGAGAGAAAAATGGAACTTGAGTTTTCTCACCTTCTTTCTCTCGGTTTTCCTCCTCTTTCTTGCTCTAAAACCCTTCTTCTATCTCCTCAATTCTTCTTCTTTTGGTTTCTTTTGCAAGAGATCAACATGCAATGCATGTTTGGCCTTTAAAGCAAGGTAGCCGACCTCTCTCTTTCTTCATGTTCTCTCTCTCTACAGCTATCTCTCTCTCTTTCTACATTCTGAATTATAGCCCTACACTTGCCCCTCACTTCTCATCAATTTTATTTTTTTTCTCTTTTCCACTTTACATTAAATTTTTGTAAGATATTTCACATATATATATACATATAATATAATACACACACTTACATGTGAAGAAACACACACTACACTGTTCACCTACTGTTCATATATATATACATTATATATATAGATATTCTTCCTTGTATACATGTATTTATATATATATATATATATTTATACACATTTCATAATATACACACACAATACACCATAATGTGTGTATATGTGTGCTTATTTATATTTAATTTTAATAATTAAATATATTCCAATATCATACATTAATTAATTATTTAATTAATCAATTTTCCTCTTTAGTGTAAATACCTTTACACAACTTTTTCATTGCCTCGTAATACGTGCCATGTGACCCGGTATCCCGGGTCGGGATATTACATTCTTCCCTACTTAAAAGAGTTTTGTCCCCAAAACTCGCTTGTTCCTAATCCCTAAAGGTTAGAAAGCTTCCCAATTAACATCACATCATTCTTCACATTAATTTGTCTAGAGTTTAAATTTAAACAATAAGCATAGATTAACAGAAATTAAATATTGATCGTGTACCTAATCATCCTTAGAGGTTTGGGCTGCATCTCCATGTATGTTGTAGACTCGGCCGTACCTCATAGGCTCCTTGCCTCCTCCTGTTTTTCCAGCTGTCGCGGCAGGTGCTTGTGGTGTAGCTGATGAAGCTACAGCAGTAGGTTCCTTTGCAGTGGAACTCCACTTTGGGCAATCCTTAATGACATGCCCAGTCTGACCACATTTGTAACAGCCTCCAGTGTCGCGCCAACAGGGTGCTTGATGCCTCTTTTTACAGGTAGGGCATACTGGAACCTCTTTTGACTTTTTGCTAACATCTCCCTTCTTGTTAATAGAGTTCTCACTTTTATCCCTGGCTTTTGTTTTCTTCATTGATTGGGGACTCAGGCTGATCTTGTTCTTGTCTTTCTTTTGAGACAAGGCAATTCCAGCCCTTTCAAAGATTTTGGCACGCTCCACTACTCCGTTGTATGTAGGGAGTTCAAATGGTTCAAGTCGATACTTGATGCCATCCCTCAGGCCACATTCAAATTTTCGGGCTTTTAGATCTTCGGTTTGAACCATATGGGGCGCGAATCTAGCCAATTGCATGAACTTGGTCTCATATTCAGCCACGGTCATGGTTCCTTGGGTTAAAAGCGCGAATTCTGCTATCTTTTGATTTTTTTGTGACCTGGGCAAATACTTATCGAAAAACACTTCTAAAAATCTTACCCATGTCATAGGCGGCTCTCGTTCTTTTTCCAACCGCCACCATGCAAACGCTGAATCCTTAAAGGTAAAAGCAGCGTAAGAGACTTTCTGTTCATCAGTACAGGGAAAGACTGTGAATATTCGTTCTATCTCCTGGATCCACGCTTCAACGTCGATCGTCGTGTCTAGTCCATCAAACCTAGGAGGTTTGAATCCTTGAAATACTTTGAAACTCGACGTATTCATTATGTCGGCAGGTTGTCCCTGATTCTGGGGTGGTCCGGGGTTTTGCACCTGCGGGGGTGCTCCGCCCTGGGCTTGGGCCCCTATCATATGCTGAGCCATTGCTTCTAAAATGTGCTCTACTCGATCCAGTCTATCTTCTGGGTCTCTAGCATTCCTTCTTGTGTTCACCATTCTTGCTGAAAACATACAATAGTTAGTTTTCTAACACATATCTATCACATAAGGTTCATATTCACTTACTTCATAATTTTAAGGTTTAATATTTTTATCATCCTCGATGTTCGTGGTGGAATTATAGTCCACAATTACTTCTCATTTTCATTTCACTACTCCTTTTAACTACGGGTCCCATACCCCGCCTTCCTATCGTATACTTCATATATCTATTTCATGTACTACGGGTCCCATACCCCGCCTTTATATCATATCACATACTTCACATATCTATTTCATATACTACGGGTCCCATACCCCGCCTTTATATCATATCACATACTTCACATATCTATTTCATGTACTACGGGTCCCATACCCCGCCTTTATATCATATCATATATTTCACATATTTTAGGTAGCCTAGGACTTACCTAACTCAAAATTCCATTTTGAATCTCTTATTGTCACTAAGTTGGTTTTAGTCAACCTAGAACTAATCTTAGAATTTTCTAACTTAAATTACGACTCGGTCTTTTCCCAAAAGACCTAATACCTAGTGCTCTGATACCATGTTGTCACGACCCGAAACCCACCCTAAGCGGATTATCGGATCGCGATCGCCGCCCCGAGACCCGAGGGCCCCGAGACAAGGCTCGCATCTGCAGCGGTATCGAATAGATGTGCTACACATGGTTGCGGAAGCGTGAAAAACTTTTTCTTTTCTTTTCTCATTTTTAAATTAGGCACATCCGTTCGATACTGTTGTTTCCATACATGGTTACACATTCAGAGTATAACTAAAACTTAAAAGACTTCATACATTAATACAATACATATTCAGTTGCCCTGAGGGCTTATTACATATTCTTACTTGTCTATTAATACAAAACGTACTACTAATGTTTATAGGTTCTTTAAGAAAAACTATTTAAACATATCTTTCCAAAAACAGCCAGACTCATCCCGATGTCCTTAAGGCCCTGTTTGCTGCATCACCTGAAAGGGGGGTCCGAACAAAGTCCGGGTAAGCTAATCTAAGCTTGTGAGCAATTCCAGTGTTCGTCATGGGGTTTTCAATTAGCAGTGGTTTTTAGTACATAAAAGTTGTAAAACATTCACTGCCAATTGCTTATACAATTTAGAATACAAGGTACATGCATTCTTAAAACAGATAGCTTTGAAACATTTAAAGTATTCAAGCTAAACTCGTATTTCGATAAATAGAGTATATAACTCAAACATATGCATTTCAAATAGCTTGAAACATTTAAGATATCCAAGCAAAACTCGTACTTCATCAGGTAAGTATATAACTTAAATCACATAAATATGTATTTGAAATGAGGGTAAAACCTGCTTTCATTTTCAAAATCACTTGTCATCTTTTCTCTTTAATTAGGTGGAATCTGTTTCGAACCAGACTCCCATTTTACTGCCAATACTGCCGATCTCATTTGCCTGGGGGATTAGATCCTGCTACCCGGCATTTACTGTTGAATCCCGAAGGATTTCAACATCACATAGGGTGGTACTTAGTACCGTTTATCTTGTAAAACATTTATCACATAACTTCTTCGATAGATACTTTCATGAATATTTAAAAACATGAAATGTACAATTTCTACGATAGGACTTCAAATACTTGTAACTATCAAATTCAGGATATTTAACATAATTTGGCATTTAAAACTTTAGACATGCGGAAATATGTTTTAAGAAAACTATGATAAATACCAATCACTGAGCATGTCATAATAGAGTTACAAAACAGTATAATTAAAAGCTGAATCATGTAAATACTGAATTTGAAACTTCAAATACTTCATATCTTTGAACTTAAAACTTTTTCAAATCCATGGAGTTAAATCTCCAATTCAAACACAGGGTTACTCACCTCGATTCTTTAGGGTTAGTGCTAAAATGCGCTTTCCTACTTTCCTTGTAGTTCCTAAGAACAATTCATAAACACCTCATCAACTTCACATTCATGTAATATCATCTTGATATTCCTTAACTTATGCTTAAATCGTATTAGATCCTAAAACGATTTTACAATTTCATAGGTACTTAATTTAACTCGTACTTGTAACCTATGACATAATTTAACGTGTTAGAAATTGAATTTATTTCAATTTATACTCTTCTGGGAGTTCCATTAACGTTAATTTAAAGTTATTTATTTGGCATGTTTACGTGTCGTGTCTTTTCGTATTTCGTTTCTCGTACTTGCCTTAGTATTAGTACTTTGGCATCATTTCAGTTCATAGTCATCTAACAGATGCTATTCATCAAATTTTATGTCTTTTATTTTAGACATTTCTTTTGGTCAAATAGACTCTACCATTGAGTCCAGAGTGTCGAAGAAAGTCAGTTTAGGCTTTCGTAACATTTAATTCGGACTGTTATATGTAAAAGGGCAAAATGGTCATTTACCGTTTTACGTGTCATATTTTTCTGCACTTCGTTTCGTAATTTGGACTCCATTTTTGAGTCCGGGGTGTCAAGGAAAGTCAATTTAGACCTTCTCTGATTTCATTTTGGCTTTAGGGGTACCAGGGGTATTTTGGTCGTTTTACCCCTTTACGTGTCTTTATTTTTCGGGACCCCGTCTCGTGTCGTGGACCTCACCATTGAACTCAGAAGGTCCAAGATAGTAAGAATACACTAATAACTTGTAAAGTTTGGGTCAGGGGTATTTTGGTCATTTACCCCTTACGTGTATTTATTTTTCTGGGCTCCGTCTCGTAAAACGGATCCTACCATTGAACTCAGAATGTCCGAAATAGTAAAATTACACTATTCATTTGTTAAATTTGGACTCTGTTTGCTCTATTTATGCCACAAGGGCAAAATAGTAATTTAACCTCATTTATTAAATAATTAAATTAATTATTTAATTATTTAAATATTTTCCCAGGGGTGTATTTGTACAAAATTCCCAAAATCTGGGCCACAGTAGAATTCCCAAAAACAGTTGGGGCCAATGCGTAATTATAGAAAGTGTTGGTTTATTTTATTTTTAATTAATTAAATAAACCAAAGGGTTCAATTAACATATAAGTGAACCGGTCTGGTTCAGTGGTTACCCAACCGGTCTATCCGGTTTATTACATATGACTGACGTCATCATGACGTCAGCCCTAAGTCTCTTTTAATTTAACCGACAATCAAAACGGTGGCGTTTTAATTAATTGGTGGCAAGCCCAGAGGCTGCCACCTGTCCGAGTCAACTCAGCCCCATTTTAAAAACGAGTTGACTCGTCTTCATCTTCTCCACTCCACCGACTGAAAAACCCTAATTCCCGAAATCCATTTCTTCCTATTTCGTGCATTTATACACAGCCAATCTACACTGTTTTGGTCCCAATTTATCCCCAAGGTATATACAAATCGTTTGGCATTCGTTTTGGAGTTCAAAACTCATTCGTGTGTTCGGTTTTTGACATGATAACCCGAACCTGTAAACTGTCGGTTCATCCTCATTTCTTGGCCAAGTCCCATGGGATTTGTTTTAACTTGATTTATTTTCTTCATAGATTCATCTCCCATTCTATTTTATCCATTTTGGTGGGAGTTTGACAGGTTGGTTTCAACAACCGAAACCTGTAACTCACTTTATGGAGGTTGGTTCTTTAGTTTTGGGGTCGCGGATATAGGTTTTTATAACCCTCATAACTTCTTCTTGAAGCCTTGATAAGCAAAGACAAGTTTAAAAGAACTCGGTTCAGACCTGCCATGGGCAAGGTCTTTAATGGCTGTCTCAACTGGGTTCTGTGTTTTTGGGTGTTTTGAAGCTCAAAATCCATAGCTAAACAAGTCTAAATATGTTTTTCGTGTCATATGTACAATATAAAAGCTTAAAAACAGATTATAAATGGAGAAATTTTAGAGAGAGAAAAATGGAACTTGAGTTTTCTCACCTTCTTTCTCTCGGTTTTCCTCCTCTTTCTTGCTCTAAAACCCTTCTTCTATCTCCTCAATTCTTCTTCTTTTGGTTTCTTTTGCAAGAGATCAACATGCATTGCATGTTTGGCCTTTAAAGCAAGGTAGCCGACCTCTCTCTCTCTTCATGTTCTCTCTCTCTCTACAGCTATCTCTCTCTCTCTCTACATTCTGAATTGTAGCCCTACACTAGCCCCTCACTTCTCATCAATTTTGTTTTTTTCTCTTTTCCACTTTACATTAAATTTTTGTAAGATATTTCACATATATATATACATATAATATAATACACACACTTACATGTGAAGAAACACACACTACACTGTTCACCTACTGTTCATATATATATACATTATATATATAGATATTCTTCCTTGTATACATGTATTTATATATATATATATATATATTTATACACATTTCATAATATACACACACAATACACCATAATGTGTGTATATGTGTGCTTATTTATATTTAATTTTAATAATTAAATATATTCCAATATCATACATTAATTAATTATTTAATTAATCAATTTTCCTCTTTAGTGTAAATACCTTTACACAACTTTTTCATTGCCTCGTAATACGTGCCATGTGACCCGGTATCCCGGGTCGGGATATTACAGGGCATTACCTATACATCGGCCCAGACCTAACACGCACCGAGCAGGAAAAGATAATCAGGTTCTTGAAAGACAACCTTTCTATCTTTGCTAGGGAGACCAGAGACATGGAGGGAATAGATCCCAACCTGATAACTCACAAACTAATGGTGGATCCAGATCACCCGCCAGTCAGACAGAAGAGGAGGCCGATTGCTCCTGAACGGCATCGGATTATAAACGAAGAAGTCCAAAGGCTGCTGGATGCCAGGATGATGCGAGAAGTGTTCTATCCCGAGTGGCTAGCCAACACCGTGCTTGTCAAGAAGAGGAACGGCAAGTGAAGAGTCTGCGTTGATTATACAGATCTCAACAAGGCATGCCCCAAGGACAGCTTTCCACTGCCAAGAATAGATCAACTGGTTGATGCCACTGCAGGGCATGAGCTTATGAATTTCATGGATGCCTACTCTGGATACAACCAGATCCAGATGCACCCTCCAGATCAGGAGAAAACTGCCTTCATAACCGAAAGAGGACTCTACTACTACAGAGTGATGCCTTTCAGTTTGAAGAATGATGGAGCCACTTACTAGCGACTGGTGAACAAAATGTTCAGCCCACTGCTCGGCAGCACCATGGAGGTATACATCGACGATATGCTGGTAAAGAGTCTTCAGAAAGGCAGCCACCTCCAGCACTTAGCCCTGACCTTCGATATCCTCAGACAACACAGGATAAAGCTTAACCCCTTGAAATGTACCTTCGGAGTTACGAAGGGAAAATTCTTGGGATACATTGTCTCTCAACGAGGTATCGAAGCAGACCCCACTCAGATCCAAGTCCTGATTGGGCTAAAGTTGTAATATCCCGACCCGGGATACCGGGTCACATGACACGTATTACGAGGAAAGGAAATCATATATATATAATTAATTAATTATTACATTAATTAATTAATCATAAGACTTGATATATATATGTATTAATTAAATGTATATATATGTATATATATATTAAATGAAAGAAATATGAAAAAGTTAAAAAGTAAAAAGTTAACAAGTGTGAATGTGTGTGTGTGTGTCGGCTGGTGTGTGTGTGTGTGTCTTGTATATATATGTGTATATGTATATATATGTATATATATATGTATAAATATCTTATGAAATTAAATGCAAAGTTGAAAAAGAAAAAGTAAAAATTAATGAGATGGGAGAGCTGTGTAGGGCTAGAATTCAGAATGCAGAGAGAGAGAGAGATAGCTGTAGAGAGAGAGAGAGAGAGAGGATATGAAGAGAGAGAGAGGTCGGCTACCTTGCTTTAAAAGCCAAACATGCAGTGCATGTTGATCTCTCACGAAGAAACCAAAAGAAGAGGAAAACTGAGTAGAAGAGAAGAAGGATTAGAGCAAGAAAGAGGAGGAAAACCAACCAAAAAGGTGAGAATGTTCAAAACTGTCAAAATTCCCTCTCTAGAATTTCTCTACATATAAACTCATTTAAAGCTTCCATTTGATATATATGATGTCTAGAACACATTCTAAACATAACAAGCATGAAAATTTAACTTTAAAACACCTAAAAACATGAAACCCATGAGCAGTCGCCATGGATGACCTTGCATGAAGCAGGTCTGACCCGAGGGAAACCAAACCTTGTTTGGTGTATAAGGACCTCTAGTAGACCCTACAAGCATGCTAAAAACCTATGTACGCGACCTTGAACCTCAAAAATCGACCCTCAAATGTCAAGATGCAGGTTACGGGTTCACACCCCAAACCTCTAAACTTATGATTTAAGCCATCTCTTTAAATAAAGACTGAATCCCCATGAAGAGGGGATCACAGCAAGCCAAACCTCATAAAAAATGGTTAAGAAACGAGCATGAACAACCGAAATAACAGTTCGGATTATCCACTTCAAGATCGAACATATGTGAGGGTTTTAAACTCCAAAACGAATGCCAATCTACTCGTTTATCTCTTAGGGATAATTTGGGACCGAAACAGTAGTGATTGGTGGAGTAGAAACTCACGAAATAGGAAGAAAAGGATTTCGGGAATTAGGGTTTTTCAGTCGGTCGCTTGGGGAAGACGACCGAGTCGACTCGTGCACCGTTTAAAACGGTGGGTGGACTCGGGACGGGTGGCAGCCTCTGGGCTTGCCACCGCATTAATAAGACGACGTCGTTTTGGGCCTTAGGTAAGTATATATATACGGTTAAGTTTTAAAGGAAAAAGGGAGGAGACTGCGGTCGGTGGGGTTCGAACCCCTGACCTCACGCGCCCCACGCGTTCTTTTCCACTCGGCCACGCGTATGCGTGTGCCCATTTATGAACATGACATATATATATATATATATTATAATTAATTAAATCCGAAAATTAAAAAGGGCGCAATTGCGCCTTACAGGATTCGAACGTGCGTGGTATGGGGAGGGAGATGGCACACTGGCCAGCGTGCCATCCTATTCAACCTATCATATTAAGTGCAGGATAATATATATATATATATATATATATTATACTTAATCAAATTAATTTAATTAAATGAAATTAATTAAATTAATTACTCCGAAATGGCCCGTTGTCCAAAAATTATAAGTTATATATGTAACCTTACTATCTTGGACCCCCTGAGTCCATTGGTGAGGTCCACGACATGAGATGAGGTCCCGAAAAATTTGAGACCCCTAAAAAAATGTCAAAATGACCAAAATGCCCCTGCCCCATAAACAAGTCAAACAAAGTCCAAATTTAATAAATGAATAGTGTATCCTTACTATTTCGGATATTCTGAAGCCAATGGTAGGGTCCGTTTTATGAGACAAGGCCCGAAAAATAAAGTCACGTAAGGGGTAAATGACCAAAATACCCCTTGACCAAAATTGACAAGTTATTAATGTATTCTTACTATTTTGGACCTTTTGAGTCCAATGGTGAGGTCCACAACACGAGACGGGATCCCGAAAAAATAAAGACACGTAAAGGGGTAAAAAGACTAAAATACCCCTGGTACCCCTAAAGCCAAAATAAAATAAGAGAAGGTCTAAATTAACTTTCTTTGACATCCCGGACTCAAAAATGGAGTCCAAATTACGAAACGAAGTACGGAAAGATATGACACGTAAAACGATAAAATGACCATTTTGCCCTTTTACATATAAAAGTCCGAATTAAATATTAGGGAAGCCTAAACCGACTTTCTTGGACACTCCGGACTCAATAGTAGAGTCTATTCGACCAAAAGAAATGTCTAAAATAAAAAGACATAAAATTTGATAAATAGAATCTGTCAGATGACTAAAAATATAAGAAATGCCAAAGTACTAAACTGAGGCAAGTACGAGAAATGAAACACGAAAAGACACGATACGTAAACATGATAAGTAAATAACTTTAAATTAAAGTTAATGGAACTCCCAGAAGAGTATGATTGTAGAAATCTATTTTTCTTGACACGGTAAATTGTGTTTTAAACAGAGAATTAACTAAACACAAAAATGAGCCAAGAACGAGAAGTTACTCCTATGATGACGAGGGCACAACTAGCAAAGGATCCCAAGCAAAAAGTTTTTCGGGAGAAACTGGAAAAACAGCTCCAGCTGATTCAAAATCGCATTCGGATTTCCAAAACGAACGAAGTGTGCTGTGTTAGCCCCTTTATTTATAAGACAATAACTAAAGAGCAACTAGCAGCAAGAAAGCTTAAGAAACAGGAGGATACGGAAACGTTGGAAGAATGGCGACAAAGGTTAAAGAAAGCCAAAGGAAAAGCGCCCAAATAATGCAGGACTAAAAGTACAAGGTGAGTAACCCTGTGTTTGAATTGGAGATTTGACTCCACAATTTAAAAAGGGTTTTAAGTATAAGATATGAAGTATTTGAAGTTTCAAATTCAGTATTTACATGATTCAGTTTTTAATTGTTCTGTTTTAAAAATTCATTGTGACATGCTTAGTGATTGGTTTCTGCAACAGTTTTTCCTTCAAATACTTTTCAGCATGTCTAGTTAAAATGCAATTATTGTTAAATATTCTGAATTTGCTTATTTCAAGTATATGAATGTTTATTACGAATTTATGAAAAGTATCTATGAGACAAGTCACATGATAAATGTTTTATAAGATGAATGGTGCATAAGCACTTAGACAGGATTTTGAGTTTTCAGTTGCCCTGTAAAATAGGCAGGATTTTGGGTTTTACGGAACTCAATTGGCCTGTAAAATGCCCGGTAGCAGGATCTAATCCCTCAGGCAGATGAGATATCTCCATAGATAAGTAATATGGGACTCCGGTTCGAAACGGATTCCACTAATGGAAGTGATAAGATGACAAATGGTTTGAAAATGAAAGCATGTTTTTACTCTCATTTTCAATATGCATATGTTTGAGTTTTATATACTCTGTTTAAGAAATACATGATATGTTATACGTCTTAAAATTCATATGTATAAGTTTAGCTTGAATGTTTTAAATATTTCAAAGCTACATGTTTTAAGGAATGCATATATTCTGTATTCAATTACACGAACAATTGGCGGTGACTATTTTACAAACTCTTATGTACTAAACCACTGCTAATTGAAAACCCCATGACGAATACTGGAATTGCTCACAAGCTTAGATTAGCTTACCCGGACTTTGTTCGGACCCCCCCTTTCAGGTAATTAGCAGCAGTCTTGACTTAAGGACGACGATGACGAATCTGCTGATTTTGGGAAGATATGGTTAAATAGTTTCCTTTGATAAGTCTATGAACTCTAATAATACTTTTGTATTAGTAGACATAGTAAGGATATGTAATAAGCCCTCTGGGCAAATCGAACATGTATTGTAATTAATGTTATAAGTTTTCAAGTTTTTAGTTATAATCTGAATGTGTAACCATGTATGCTATGTATGGAGCAGCAGTACCGAACGGATGTGCATAATTTAAAAATGAGAAAAGAAAAGAAAAAGTTTTTCACGCTTTCGCAAAACGTATGCTGCACATCTATTCGATACCGCTGCATATGCGAGCCTTGTCTCGGGGCCCTCGGGTCTCGGGGCGGCGATCGCGATCCGGTAATCCGCAGAGGGTGGGTTTCGGGTCTTGACAAAAGTCACCAAAAACCAGAAAGGAAATCCAGGCGCTAAATGGCAGAATTGCGGCCCTGAGCAGATTTATATCCAAGTCCACTGAATGTAATATCTCGACCCGGGATACCGGGTCACATGACACGTATTACGAGGAAAAGAAAATTTTATATATCTATATAATTAATTAATTATTAAATTAATTAATTAAGTATAAGAAAAGTATATTGATGCTGCACTTTTCGACTCGCAATAAGTATAGACTCCGTGACCTGTAGAACACTCAGAAAGATAATCAGAGGACCACCGGATTGGCTCCGGCGGTAGCCGCTCCGATGCTTAAGTAAGTAAAAGAATTGAAAAGACTGTATTGAAAGCTAAAGAATGAGCATAAGAAATAAGGCGTACCTTTAGGGTTTAATTTATAAGCCGTGGCTTTCCTAAGTTGATTAGGATTCGAAGACATGAATATAGGGATTTGATCACCAGAGATTGCAGTTACCTTGCATAGAGATAACCATAGATGCCATGAATATAGGGATTTGATTACCGGAGATTGCAGCTACCTTGCATAGAGATAAACCATAGATGGTAGTTTCCTTGTTGAAGACCGTTTTCTTGTTGAAGACCGCTTCCTTATTCCCTGCTCGACATCCGCTAAGGCGGTGACGAGTTCTGGAGTGTTGGTCTGGACCTTGTGATCTATTCTGGATATATATGTTCGGCCACTTCTGACCTTGTATGATGATCTGGATGCTTGAGCTTTTCATCATTGGCTGAATGAGAATCATGTTGGCTGAGCATAGGTCGGACTGTGGTTACACGTGTCAAGTGTTGATTGGCCTATTCTTTTATGGTATATCAGTTACTCCCCCCCAAGTCCTAGTTTGATGCTAGCAAGCAACTAGGGCTAAGCCTTTTTCGGAGAGTCATGTGTCTTGTCCGTTTGCCTTCCAAGGCTTTTATTGCGCAGCCGGAGATTAGGTCTTTTCAAGGTCATCATTGTACTGGGCTGATAGTTGGGTTTCTCGAAATCATCATTGTTCCGAACCGTCATGGCGTTTGGGCTTGGTGGGTCCCTTCTGATATTGTGCTTATAAATACGGGATGAGATTTTGGAATGACCTTTCCCCCGTCATTTTCACTGTGCTATGAGATTTCATTCGCCATTGTTGGTTCGTGTGACCTTGAAGAATACTGATTCCCTGAGTTAGAACAGGTTCGACTGATTTTTCGTCTTCTCTTGCTTCTTTCTTCTTAAGTCCGGGAATAATGTCTGCTCTTCCTGAATCCCTAATTGTAAATGAGGGAGTGGGAAATGTCACATCCCCCAGACCCACCCTGTGCGGATTTGGGGCACGTGACAAAAGCCAGTTAGGCACCCATCGGGTTTTATCAGTTTTTTTTTTTTTTTTGAAAGCAAAACCCCGACGGTAATCCTAACCACAGGCCATTCCGATATAAATCCCAAGCATAATGCATTCAACATATATAATTTAAGCAGCGGAATTTTCACAAGAGGATGCATGCATATATACTTGGCAGAGCGTTCAGGATACATCATAGTCAGTCCTATCTTAATCAAGATTACAAAACAGTTTCACCACAAAAGGTCATGATCTGTTCAGTTACACAAAAAGTACAAAAATGGTATAGATTCACAAAAATGGATTATCATTTTATCTGGGGGTCTCCAACATTTTCCCCCTAAGTCCTGAACCTACTAAACCTGTCCATCTGAGAGTTCCCTTGAAATTATTAAAATAATGGAATGAGCTTTAAAAAGCCCAGTGAGTAACACAGATATCCAGGCAAGAGTTTCGAATTCAATCTTTGCTTAAATCACATGGTAATTAAATCAGTTTGGAATTAATAGTTCAATGAATCCAAGTCAAGTTCAATAGATCAAAACAGATAAACGGTTCGGGGTGCTAGCATATCAATCAGAAGTATAGTTAATCATTTGAGAAACTAAAAACCATGTCATTGGTGATAAAAGCATGCATTTAAAATATATGATATTCAGAACAATTTAGCAGATCAAGGAGCAGTAACTAAACAGTGTCAGAAGTTACTCACCTTCAATATTTGAGTTTGAAGCTATGAACGGAGCCTTCCTCTTTTTCTCCTTAAGCCTAAAACAATTTATAAAGATTTATCAACTCATGACCTTAGACTGAGTAAGTCTACCCTATGATGGGTCTCATGGAACTAACTTATAGTGGCTAGTTCATAGGTCTTACCTCTTAAGCATTTGGCTTAGGGTTTCAGTGTCTTCACACATTTATCGGTTCTGATTTTCATAATATGGACCTAACCATTGAGTTCGGAAGGTCGAAGAAAGTCAATTTAGACTCTCTCGGCTTTTAAATCTGGGTTCGGGTATATCAGGGGTATTTCGATCATTTTTCTGTCACAAAATTTCTGTCTCGGATTCGTCATCTAATCATGTATATAATCTCACAAGTGTCAGGTCTACCACTGGTATTAATTCCGTTTTAATCGGACTTCATTTGGGCCTTGTACAGTGTCAGGGGTATTATGGTAATTTCATATGTTGTATTTTTTGGTACTTTATTTGCTATTACGGACCTCACCATTGAGTCCGGAATGTCCAACATAGTTAAAATGGACTATCCTTCTATGTAATCTGGCCCTATGTGTCATTAGGGGCAGTACGGTCATTTATTCTTTACATGTCTGTATTTTTTTGGGACTTGGTTTCACAAATCGGACTCAGCCATTGAGTCCGTAATGCCCAAAATAGTAAGATTACACTATTCAGTTATTAACTTCGGACTTCGTTTGACTTGTTTAAGGTCCAGGGGCAATATGGTAATTATTCCCTTTCAATAAAATAATTAAATAATTATTTTATTATTTTAATTAATTTTTCAGGGGTATAATTGCAAAAGATTTTCAAAATCTGGGCCTTAGTGTAATTCTGTTAAACAGTGGGGTCATTTTGTAAATACCAGAAACCTTGGTTTTATTTATTTTTAAATTTTTCTGTGAACTAGTGGGTTTTGGTTTTGAAACCCTAGACCGGTCGACCAACTCATTGAACCAGCCGGTCCAGTCCACTTCAGGAAAACCGGAATGCCATAGCCCCATTAAACCCCTTATCCCTGATTTGGTTATCCCCTTCACGGTTTAGGTTGATTTTTAATTTGCTATTCCTGCAACCAAACGGCCCTGTTTCAATTTAAAAACCTTATACGGTTTTCCCCCAAAACGCCACCGTTCCACTAATACGGTGGCTTAGTCGTGGGTGGACACGTGTCTGTGTTGACACGCGTGGGCTCGGGCAAGTTGGACGAGTTGACTCACTAACTCGTCGTCTTCTTCGTCAATTATACACAGTGATGCCCTAAAAATTACAGAATTTCTCTTTCAATTTCGTGAGATCTTAGGTTGTTTTGGTCTCTGTTTTTGGGTGGTATCGACTCCTGAGGGTCACACCAACGCTTTGGCATCGGTTTTGAGCTTCGAATCAACCTAACAGGTTCTGTTTTCAGGAGGATAACCGTGACCTGCAACTCGATCTAGCATCCTCATTTCTCAACCATTTTGTGTGTGGTTTGAAGCTACGTGACCTACAGACCATAAGGATCAAGACCCTATTTTCATTTTTCATTTTTGGTCTCATTTTTAGAAGATTTGGGTTACAAACCCGTAGCTTCATTTTCAAATTCGTGGGGCTACAATGAGTTCTGGGGTCGCCTAGGTATGTATTTGAGATCCTCTTGGGGTCTATTTCAGGTCTTGACACTCAAGGTTCCATTCTGCTATGGTCGATTCAGACCTGGTGTTTCAAGGTCCATTAATGGAGGTCACCTTCGGTTTTCATGGTTCTTGACCATTTTGACACCTCCAACACACAGTATGCTCAAAACTAATTCTTAGGATCAAAAATAACCACGCATGCAGTCTACACCCGTAGCAATCCATCAAAGCAGTTCAAAATATAAAAATAAAGGAAGAGGTAAGTTTGGAAGTTCACCTTCAACAGAGACTCTCTCCTCCTATGGCTTGACTTAGAGCTTCTCACAGTGCTTCCTCAGGTTCCTTGGGTCAAGCACTTCACTTCACTTCAAGCCTTCCCCTTGCACCTTCAAGTGGTCACTTTCTCTCAAACACTTGCATGCACAAATTTGTTTCCCCCTCCCTACACTCTCACACTCTCTCACAGTCCCTCACGTATGCACACACACACTCACTTTTGGTATTTCAGAATTCTCTAAAGAGAGAATTCTTTGGTGCAAGTTATGTATATATATATATATAGGGCTATACACATATATATGAGTGTATCTCTGCCCTTAGTGGGGTTAGTGGCTGATTGACTTGATGGAGAAGATGTAAGGCAATGATGTAGGGAATGCATGCAAGGCCATTGGCCAGTTTGGGTGGTGGCTTGGGCAAGAATTGAGGTTATATACATATGTTAGTGCATCTGTACACAAAGTAACCAACAGCCTAGTTGGTAACTTTTTGGGACAGAATTACTTACCTTGGTAGGTCAAGGGTTCAATTCCCCTTGGCCTCCCAAGTGACCATTTTCTGATATTTTTCTGGTTAAGGCCCTGTTTGGTTGTCGCGAAATTCCAGTTTCACTATTTTGGCCTTAACTTTTAATCCGTAACTCCTTTTTCAGTGCGGTTTCTTTCTGTCACTTCCTAGTCAGAGTATCTTTCATTGACCAAGGTCCAATGTCAATTTTTATTTTCTTGAGTTTCCCATAATTAGCTAATTCGAGTTTTATCACTATTAAAAATAGACATTAAATTAGCTAAACCTGACATTTGATTCCCAAAACAGTTTCCCATATACAAAACATGCCAGTTAAGTAATTGGGGTGTTACAGGAAATCCTCCTGAGATGGCTGTACCGTCTTCTGTGGAAGATGTGGGTAATCCTGCTCCCGAAGTTATTGGGGATATGCCTGTTGATCCTCCCACTAGTCCTGGAGTTAGGATAGTTGATGCTTTTGAGGAGCCCCGAGACAGGGCTGAGGAGACCTTTGGTAGGTCTTCCCGTAGAGAAGAGGGTGAGAGTGCTGTCTGTCACGACTCAAAACCCACCCTATGCGGATCTCGTGTCGCGGGGCCGACTCGAAGGCCGTCCCTACTTTTTCCATTCATGTATCATAGTACTAATATGCAATGTACTAAAAATTTAAAACAATAAACAGCGAATGTCTTTATCAGTTGCAGTAATCCAGCGGAAGTCTTTTTAAATAAATTAAACAGCGGAAATCTATTAAATACATGACATAGTTCTACAAAATTCAAAATGAGAACTAAACCGTAACCAGCACCCGGGGGTGGTGAATACATGGGAGAACTAACATAGACTGATATAATACTTCCAATGTCCCCCTACGCTTTCAGACTCCTACTGGGGTCTCGCAGCGTCATCACCTGAAATGGGGGTAAATGGGGTGGAATGAGCTACAAAGCTCAGTAAGTAAAACAGATCTCCAACACTGGTATCGATGATCAATGTGAAACCATGAATAAGATAATGATAGCCAATCATAAGGAAGGAGATGCTGTGATAGCCAATGAACATAATTGCCACGAGGGCCAATGGAAACAATTGCCATGAGGGCCAATGAAAAGTAATCACAATACACAATCAGAAGTAATAGTGTAAAATGAAAATATAACAACAATGAAGTACTGCCACAATGAAACGATCACAATTAAGTCAATCAATGCAAGTCTTTCGAGACTTAAAGAATTATAAGGAATAGTGCCATTCAACAATTAAGTTCTGTCAATCATAAGAGATGCTGTTATTCTGTTTCAGGGCTCGGCAGACCCTCGATCTTTTGGGGCCCAGCATACCCCCAGTCAATTCCAGTAAATTGTCATTTGTCCGTTCACGGACTTGACCCGTAGGTCCCATTCAACTAGATAGCATCAGATGGGTGTTGTGACTGAGCACAACTCCCGTGTCCATAAACATGTCATGATCATAGTAATTCCATAGGATATAAATGGAATATCATTCATTCAATGAGGATACAGTAGTAGGCCTTTCAAGGCATGGTTCAACATGATAACAATGAATATAGCAGTCAAGCAATGTCCACGAGATAGAACAATATCACAAAGTGGATAGCAATAACATATGTGTTTTCAAAGCACAGTTAAACATGATAACAGTGATACATCAGTCAATCAAATGTCCCCAAGATAGAAAATATCGAAATGTGGAACACAAGAATATCAGTACATTCAAGAGTACGAGTTTGGCAGTAAAAGAATAAACTTGGCTTGTGGAAACACCACATGTAAGAGAGAGTGATCCACTTACCTCTATCGTGCTTCTATCTCAGAAATCCGTGAGTATACCCTTGCCTTTCGAGTTTCCTATATATCAGTGAATACGTTTTAGAATAGATTCTATTCATCAAATTTTATGCCTTTCCATCATAAGTATTTCAAATACTATTTTAGACTTTACCATTGAGTTCGGAATGCCGAAGAAAGTCGGTTTAGGCTTTCGCGGAATTCCATTTGGACTTTTGTACTAAAAAGGGCAAAATAGTCATTTTGCACTTTTGCGGTATTTTATCCTTCGGGGTTCCGTCTTGTAAAATGGACCCCACCATTGGACTCAGAACGTCCGAGATAATAGGTTTTGACTATTCATTTGTATCGTTTGGACTTCGTTTGACCCAATTTTGAAATAGGGGCATTATTGTAAAAATTAATATTTAATTAATTTTCTGTTTGGGCCTTAGTGTAATTTTTCAAAACATTTGGGGCCGGTTCACAATTTCTAAAAGCTGCGGTCTGAACCAGTTGGTTCAGGACCAGAAACCCTAAACCGGTCTGCCCCTCCACTGAACCAAACGGTTCAGTCCATTCAGAGAACCGGATTCCAATATCCTGGTTCCTACCCTTATCCGTGGTTGGAATAAGCCCAAACCCAATTTCCATTTCCTATCCCCATAGCCAAACAAGCCCAATTTATTTAAATTAAAAACCCAAAATGACACAGCTTTGGCTCCGTTTATTTTTGGTCGGGTACCGACCCGATCCGAACCCGGATTCGGTCTAGACTTAACCCGATAACCCTCACGCTTTTCCGGTCATCTTCCCCACTGCTCCGGTAGGGTTCCGGCATGAACGGTCGTCTTCTCCGGCAACTGTCACATATTTTTCGGTGGTCTTTCCCCCCATTTCGAATGCCATTCTTTTCCCCTCTTCCCAAGGATTTCAAATCCACTCTCGGATTCCATTGAATCCCTCCCTATCTTCACGAAATAGGGCTTAAATGTCTCCGGCCGATTCTCCGGCCAAGTGACAGTTTCCATTTTCATGGCGTTTTAAGCACTGTTTTAACCCCTAACTGCTTCTAACAGCTTTCTGCATATCATAGGGTCATGCTAGGGTCGATTTAAACAAGGTTTAATGCATAAAATATCACATGGCCGATTATTCTCTATAACCTGCAACTTAGATTTTCTCTATGGTTTCTTAACCATTTAACCTGATTCTTTTTGCAAAATAACCTATATTTCATGCTTGTTTAGACCATATAATTATATATAAGCTTCATGCTTTAAATCATAAAAACAGAACTAAATTTGCTGACCTGGGTGTTCGGATTTAGCCTACTGTGACCCTCCAATCTTTCCTGTTTATGCTCCTGAGTTCTTTGCTAAAGTGTTCTCTCAATCTTGGTCTCCTTTTTGCCTTTAAACCCACACCCGTAGGTTCATATATAGAGAAATGGTTTCCACCGCCTCTCTCTCTTTTCTCTCTCTCTCTCTCTCTCTCTCTCTCGGTTACTCCCCCTTCTATGGCCTCTTTCCTTGACCTAGGGTCTGTGTTCTCTCTGCCAAATGCAACTTTGCATTAATTGGCTTGGGAGACTTGTGTTACACTCATATATACATATATCATATTATATATATATAACACACACATATCTCACCTAGCCGACACACATACACCTCACATGCAATGTACCTGCATACTGCCCAAGGGCAGTTTCCCCTTTTTCCTTTTCTTTCTTTTTATTTCTTATGTATATATATATATACATAAATACATCATATTATATATATATATAAATATATACATACACTCCAAATACATGTTTTTATACATGCATATGTAGGGGTACAATCCCATTTTTAATCGTATACGCATACACTTATTTTAGTCGAGCTATGAATTTATATTCACGTATGCATGCATGGAAATACGTGCATGCATGCATTACGATGCAATGCACTGTGGGGCTTAGGTGTTACCCAGCCTTGATCATTCATTTTCATCATTCACAGTTCCAGTCATTCATTTCCATGAAAATACTATGATACATATATCTTACCGTTCAAGTTACATGTGCTAACCGACCTACCTCGGTATACGTGACGTATCCCGGGTCGGGATATTACACTGTCACTCAGAGCCTTCTGGATGAATGGAGGGTGAAATTTAAATTTCCCAAGAATGTGACCTACAGAGTGCCAGGCCCCATGGATCGTCCCCATAATGTTGAAGCCGGGGAGATTTGTGTTTACCTTGCCTGGTTTGAAATGGGCTTGAGACTCCCATTGCCGGATTTAGTCAGGCAGTTCTTTTGTTGGTTCAAGCTCTGTCCTGCCGACCTGAATCTTAATAGCTGGCGGCAGCTTCTAGGGTTTGTGGTGTTGGGACACCTGAACAAGGTGGATGTGTCTTTGGACTTGATCCGTAGCAATATGGATCTGAAGTTCAAGCAGGTAGAGGGCCTTTTCTATATGTCCTTTGAGAAGGGGTTCCGACCCCTGACCTCTGTTCCTACTTCCAACAAGACGTGGAAGAAGTGGTACTTCTTCGTCGGAGGAGGATGGGAGCATGAAGGCTTTCAAGAAGGAGAGGCCTCATCGTTCCCTCGTGTTACGGGTCATAGGGGTGAGGCTTATTCTTTTAGACTTTCTTTTAGCCTTGTTATGCCTTCCGAACTGATAAGCTGATATATCTTTCCTTACTTATGTGCAGTTAAGAGTGTTTGGAAGAGGCCCGACTTTACTGAAGCACTGCGGGATCAGTACCGAGCACTGCTTTCGACTCCTGACCAGGCTCATTCTGTCATTATAACTCCAACAAACTTGATGGCTGCCTGTAATGTAGAGCTTAAGAAGAGGTTGACGTCGAGATGGGCTGTGCCGGATGCCCTAGTGGCGGGGGAGTCTTCCTCCCGAGCTGAGCCTGATGCCCCTCTTGAAGTAAAGAGGAGGAGGTTGATTTCTGGCTCTCTTGAGCCGGCCCCTGCCGAGGCTGAGAAGGAGGCTGAACCTGTCGTCCCTGTTTCGGCTGCTCCTCTTGCCTCTTCTGGTCCGAGCAGGAGGACTAGGAAGGGGAAGGCACCTGCTGCATCGTCTGAGCCGTTTAATGAGCCGGACTATCAGATTGCCAAGAGGGCGTTTGATCAAATATGGGCTCATGGCTCGCACCGATACAGAGGGGATGACCCCTCCAAGCTGATGACTGAGATGATGAATCTCCAGATGAAGGTAGCTTCTGAAGCTTTTTCTTGACTTTTCTGTTTGTCTGTTCGTTCAATCTAAATCATCTGTCTTGCTTTGCGCAGAGTATGCATAGCTTGGCTGCTCTGATGGTGACCCCCATGGGCCTTGAGGAGGCCGAGAAGTTGCGGGCTGAAGTGGAACAGATGAGGGTGGAGCTCGGGACAGCCCGATCCAAAATTCAGAGCATTGAGGAGGATCTGAAGGAAGCTACCACCAACCTTACCGTGGCAGAGTCTGAGAGGGACATAAATGCTCAGAAGGTTGAGGGGCTTGAGGCGGAGTTGGTTAATCTCCGGAGTTCCTTCAATCAGAAGGTTCAGGAGGCGGACTGATCATGCCCGGGCTGCGACTGAGATGATATTGAAAGATGAAGTTGACCAGATGGGTGATGAGTTGATCCTGTTCGGTTTTGAAAGCTTCCAAACTAGATTCCAGATTCAGTTCCCGGGCTTTGACGTTTGATCAATTGTTCCCCCTGAACCTGCCTCATCTCGTCCTGATCCGGACAAGACGGCTGGGGCTCGTGCCCTTAACTTGGAAGAGGACGCAGGCCCTTCTGGGAAGTCTTGAGGCTCTATGGGTTTTATTCCCTTTTTGTTTTTGCTATTTGATGTAATGGGCGTATACTTCCGATCAATAAAATTATCTTTCCTTCAAATTCTTCTTGTGTTCTTCCCTTCTGTGTAAGTGTGGCTGCTTTGGGCCTTTTGCATGCTAGATCAACTATTCAGCAGTCAATAGTCGCTTTTCCGAGCTTCGATACTTGTTACTGAATGGGGGATGTAGATTAATTTCAACTGTCTCATTATAATAAGACAAGAAAGTAAATATAATCAGATAGACAGAGCCTGATAGAGTGGGAGTAGACTCCTGTAGATCTCTTAAGGTAGATTGCTCTGAATCAAGAGCTTGTGAAGATAACTAGGCAGCTTTGTGCTTGTCGTTATGATGCTCGGTATGCTGAGTACTCAGGATCGGGATATATCCGAGGTGTTTGGGCTTTGTGATATGACTTGGCTTGTCATAAAAATAGTCAAGACTGGAAGATCTAAATCTTGAATAGGGGGTCTGTACAATTAGACTTTATTCCCCTTTCTGCCGATTCGGGAGCTTCAGTGCCGGACTGCGGTCTCTGTTTAGAGAGTTCTGTACCCTGTCTCTTGGTATATCGAAGAGGCACATTTAATGCACCATTTATTTATTCGACCGTCGTTTAGGATTTCGAGGCCACTCTCTTTTTCACCGTTGTGACAGTTTAGTTGGGCGGCTTTTGGACTTCAAGGGTCTATATAAATGGAAACGAGGGCATACGGTTGCGTTCATCTTTTTGATTTCAAATTGTCCCCTTGTGAGAAAGGTTTCATATGCTGCCGGAGTTTTGCCACTTGCCCGGAGATGATGGGTGATTCCTTGCCTGAGTTAGGAGCGATTAAACTGTGGCCGAGAGTTAACCTTCCCCTCTTTTCAGTCTCCAAGGAAGGATTGAAGGAGGTACAAGTCTTCTTGTCTCCTCTGGCATCCGGTTGAGATTCCTCCGATTGGTGGTGGCCCTTCCTTGATTCAACCGAGGCCTGGAGCGTCGGTGATGTAGACGCAAGTGGGGTGCCTCCTCTTCTTCGTGCCTTGTCTCAATTTGGCTGGGGTGAAACAGACGGTGTGAAGAAGAAGATTGAAGGTCCCCTGAGACCCAGAGCCCTCATCCTCCGTTGGTCGTGAGACCAGTGATAGTGATGATGAAATGGCCTGGGCGTTTCTTGATGCAGACTGGGGTTCAGGGCCCCTTCCTTTCAAATGGAGCCGGTGGCGGCGGTAATGGAAGTTGTGGTTCCTGTGCCCCTTTATCATCCCGTGAAGAGAAGCCCCTATATTGAGAATTGTATCTTCTTGTAATCGCTTCTGTAACAGATTCTGTAATGGCTTCTGTAATAGATTCTGTAAATCTTATAAATAAAATTGAGTCTCTTTTTCTCAGATCTGATGTCTTCTGTATTCAAATGTGCTTTTCTGTAGTTAAAACACTTCCTTGTACATTTCTGAATGTTCTTGAGAATAAAGGAACTTAAAAAAATGCTTGAATCAAAGTACTTTGCTCTGGATTGGTACCATAGTACTTGTTGCTTGTTTGACAGATGAGCCAAATAATATAAATACCAGATCTGATATGTCCCGATCTAGGAAACTTTAGTTTGTAGATGTTCGGAACTTCTGTTTGTGGATGGGCTGGACCATAGAATCTGTTAATTGAAGACAGACCATGCTCGGAAGGCCTGTGCATAAAAGTAGTCCAGGCTCTGTAGGCCTGCGTATTTAGAGAATGAACTAAGTATTTAAGACCTGTATATCATGGACCAGGCTCTGAAGGCCTGTGCATTACAGATGGACCAAGTATTGAGACTTGTGCATTTATGGACCAGGCTCTGGAAGCCTGCGCATTAATAGATGGACCAGGCTCTGGAGGCCTGTGCATTAATAGATGGACCAGGCTCTGGAGGCCTGTGCATTAATAGATGGACCAAGTCCTAAGACTTGTGTATTAATAGATGGACCGAGTAAAAGACTCGTACATTATGGACCAGGCTCTGGAGGCCTGTGCATTAATAGATGGACCAAGTCCTAAGACTTGTGCATTAATAGATGGACCGAGTAAAAGACTCGCACATTATGGACCAGGCTCTGGAGGCCTATGCATTAATAGATGGACCAAGTCCTAAGACTTGTGCATTAATAGATGGATCGAGTAAAAGACTCGTACATTATAGACCAGGCTCTGGAGGCCTGTGCATTAATAGATGGCCCAAGTCCTAAGACTTGTGCATTAATAGATGGACCGAGTAAAAGACTCGTACATTATGGACCAGGCTCTGGAGGCCTGTGCATTAATAGATGGACCAAGTCCTAAGACTTGTGCATTAATAGATGAACCGAGTAAAAGACTCGTACATTATGGACCAGGCTCTAGAGGCCTGTGCATTAATAGATGGACCAAGTCCTAAGACTTGTGCATTAATAGATGAACCGAGTAAAAGACTCGTACATTATGGACCAGGCTTTGGAGGCCTGTGCATTAATAGATGGACCAAGTCCTAAGACTTGTGCATTAATAGATGGACCGAGTAAAAGACTCGTACATTATGGACCAGGCTCTAGAGGCCTGTGCATTAATAGATGAACATTCTATGGAAGTAAAAGAAATAACTCTACTGATAATACTTCCGTAAGTGTTCCACGTTCCATGGCTTAGGAACAAGTTTCCCAGTCATGTCTTCAAGCCAGTAGGTGGTAGGTCGAACGACCTTTGTTACTTTGTAGGGGCCTTCCCAGTTTGGTGACAACTTTCCCATGGTGGGATCCTTGGTGTTTTGAAAGACTCTTCTTAAGACGAAGTCTCCAACTTGAAAGTTAACTGTCTTGAGTCCTACCTTGGATTTGTTGACCATTCTTTGTTGATAAGCTTCCATCCTGATGCTGGCTTGATCCCTTCTCTTTTCGAGCAAATCCAAGTTTTCCATCAGCTGCTGATCATTGGATTCTTGTGCAAAGGCCTCAGTTCTCAAGGTTGGCATACCGATCTCAACCGGAATTACTGCTTCTGTTCCATAGGCCAGTGAGAAGGGAGTTTCAGAGGTAGGAGTTCTTCTGGTTGTTCTGTAGGCCCAAAGAACTCCAGGGAGTTCTTCTGCCCACTTCCCTTTGGCTTGTTCCAACCTTTTCTTTAACCCATCAAGGATCGTTCGGTTGGTGACCTCTGCTTGCCCATTTGCTTACGGATGGCCTGGAGAGGCAAAGTGCTGCCTGATGTTGAGATTTTCGCAAAATGCCTTGAAGCCTTTACCAGTGAATTGAGTCCCATTATCTGAGATACACGTGGTATGCCAAACCTGCACACAATGTTTTTCCAGGTGAAGCTTTCGACTTCCTCTTCTGTGATATGTGTTAAAGGCAGGCTCAGCTTCAGCCCATTTAGAGAAATAGTCGATGGCCACCACGAGATACTTCCTGTTTAGAGGTGCCCGTGGTAATGGGCCCACAATGTCCATTCCCCATTGAGCAAAGGGCCAAGGACTAGGAATCGGGATAAGCTCGTGCTGAGGCTGATGTTGGTACGGGGCAAATCTCTGGCATTTGTCGCACTTCCGAACATATTCCTTAGCCTGTTTCAACATGCCGGGCCAGTAGTAGCCCTGCGATAGAGCTCGGTGGGCTATAGTTCTACCCCCATTATGGTTCCCGCAAATTCCCTCATGTATTTCAGCCAAGACATACTGTGAATCGTCTGGAGCTAAGCATTTTAACAGAGGTTGAGAATACGACCTTCTGTAAAGCTTGTTGTTCAGGATCAGGTACCGAGCCGCTCTGATTCGGATTCTCCTGGCTTTGTTTTTGTCCTCTGGGAGGAGCCCGGATCTTAGATACTGGAGGATTGGGGTCATCCAGTTCTGGGGTTGTTCATCAATTGGAGCAACTCGTGCTTCCTCAATGCTGGATCCTGGCTGAAAGGAGATTTTAATTGTGGAGTCTGCTTCTGTCTTGAGGCGGGAGGCCATGTTAGCCAGAGCATCTACTCTGCAATTCTGGCTTCTCTCAATTTTCTAGATAGTAAATGTCTGGAAGGAGTGCTTTAAGTGGTTGACCAGTTCGGAGTATCGGAGCATCCTATCATCCTTAATGGCGAATTCTCCCAAGACTTGGCTCACTACCAGTTGGGAGTCAAAGAAGACATCGAGGTTCTGAGCCTCACATTCCAAGGTGAGCTTCATGCCCAAGATTAGGGCTTCATATTCAACTTCATTATTAGAAGCTTTGAATCCCAGACTGACTGCTTTTTCTGACGTGAGCCCGTCAGGGGACTGTATTACCAGGCCTACCCCTGATCCTTGATCGGTTGACGATCCATCAATGTACAGCAGCCAGGTTCCCGAAGTTTCGGTGACTTGTGCTTTGTTCTGAAGTGCCGGGGTGAACTCGGCTACGAAGTCAGCTAAGGCCTGCCCTTTGACAGAGTTTCGGGGTACATATGCTATGTCGAACTCCCCTAGCTCCACAGACCACTTTACCAATCTTCCCGATACTTCAGGTTTGCTCAATATTGACTTCAGAGGATAGGTAGTTGGGATCTCGATTGGATGGACCTGGAAATAAGGTCGAAGCTTTCGAGCTGATATGACCAAGGCATAGGCCAGTTTCTCTAACTCTGGGTATCTTTTCTCCGTGTCAAGTAGTGCCCTACTGACGTAGAATATAGGCCTCTGTACTCCTCTGTCCTGTCTGATCAGTGCGGAACTGACCGCGTTTTCGGAGACTGCAAGGTACAGGAGTAACCTTTCTCCTTGTACTGGTTTTGACAGGAGCTCTGGAGAGGCTAGATACTCCTTTAGTTCTTGAAAGGACTGCTCGCATTCTTCTGTCCACTGCAGAGTCTTGCCGCCCTTCAGAGCTTTGAAGAAAGGTAGGCAGCGATCGGTGGATTTGGATATAAACCTGCTCAGTGCGACAATTCTGCCATTCAGTGCCTGAATCTCCTTTCTGGTTTTTGGTGACTTCAGTCCAATCAGGGCTTGGATCTGAGTGGGATCTGCTTTGATACCCCTTTGAGAGACGATGTACCCCAAGAATTTTCCCTTCGTAACTCCGAAGGTACATTTCGAGGGGTTGAGCTTCATCCTATGTTGTCTGAGGATATCGAAGGTCTGGGCCAAGTGCTGGAGGTGGCTGCCTTTCTGAAGGCTCTTTACCAGCATGTCGTCGATGTATACCTCCATGGTGCTGCCAAGCAGTGGGCTGAACATCTTGTTCACCAACCGCTGATAAGTGGCTCCAGCATTCTTCAAACCGAAAGGCATCACTCTGTAGCAGTAGAGTCCTTTTTCGGTTATGAAGGCAGTCTTCTCTTGATCTGGAGGGTACATCTGGATCTGGTTGTATCCAGAGTATGCATCCATGAAACTCATAAGCTCATGCCCCGCAGTGGCGTCAACCAGTTGGTCTATTCTCGGCAATAGAAAGCTGTCCTTGGGGCACGCTTTGTTGAGGTCTGTATAGTCAACACAGACTCTCCACTTGCCGTTCTGCTTTTTTACAAGCACGGTGTTGGCCAGCCACTCGGGATAGAATACTTCCCGTATCATCCTGGCATCCAGCAGCCTTTGGACCTTTTCGTTTATAATCCGATGTCGTTCAGGAGCAATCGGCCTTCTCTTCTGTCTGATTGGTGGGTGATCCGGATCCACCATCAGTTTGTGAGTTATAAGATCAGGATCTATTCCCTCCATGTCCCTGGTCTCCCAAGCGAAGATAGAGAGGTTGTCTTTCAAGAACCTGACTATTTTTTCCTACTCGGTATGTGTTAGGTCTGGGCCGATGTACAAGTAACGCCCCTCTGCTTCTGAACTGACCAGAACTTTAATAGGCTCGCCAACAGGTTTGGCTCGGCTGTCGCGTCCCCTTGGGCTTAGGGGTTCTTCAATGCCGGATGGGCAATCCTCCACCTCGGGAGAGTGAGTGAATACCAGATCTGCACAGTCCTGAGTGTGTTGTAATTGCTATTTGGGAGCCTTCTCTTTAAGGGCAATAGCGTGGCACTCCCGGGAGGTTGGCTGGCATCCTCTGACAGAGTGCACGCTCTGGTTGTGGACGTACTTCAGACACTGATGGAGGGTCGAAGTGACTGCCCCTATCTGATGTAACCCGGGTCTCCCGATTATGACGTTGTAGGGAGACTTCATGTTCAACACCATATACTCCGAGATGGTGGTCTTCTGCCCTTCACCTTCTCCTACAGTGGTAGGAAGGTCGACCCTCCCCAAAGGGGTGCTGAGGTTGCCATCAAAAGCTGCCATTACGGCAGTGGTGGGCTTGACGTTGTCCTGGTCTATCCCCATCTGCTTAAGCGGTTCATAGAATAGTATGTTGACGGAGCTTCCAGTATCAACCAGGACTCTTCTGGTCTCGAAGTTGGTGATTCTGAGGGTGATAACAAGGGCATCACTGTGAGGGCAGTGTACCCCTGCTAGATCTTGCTCAGTGAATTGGATCTCCAGTGCTGGCTTGAGCCTCTTTTCAACGTTGGAGATCTGTAGTACGTTTGGGGCGGCTCTGGCCTCCCGAGCGTATCTCTTTCTTGCCCTGTTGGACATTCCTATGACAGGGGAGTCAGCATGGAGGACGTAGATGACATGATTGTTCTGCCTCTGGGGCTCGTTGCGTCCCTCCCTCTGCTCCTGCCTCTGTTCGGGCCACTGGTCGGGCCGCTGCTGAGGCTTGTCTTCTTGGGGGTTTTGCCTTCCGTCCTGCTTGACGAACTCCCGAAGACGCCCCTTCTTTATGAGCTGCTCTATCTCATATCGGAGGGTCCTGCAAGTGTTAGTTGTATGTCCATGATCTTTATGGAAATTACAATACTTACTTTGGTCCTGCAGGCTGGGATCTCCCTTGATTGGTTCCGGCCACCTCAGGTTCTCCCTATCTCGGATGTGCCAGAGTACCTGGTTTGGTGTGGTATTCAGAGGAGTGAAATTGGTGAACTCCCTTGGTTCGGAGTTGTACACAGCTCTGGGTGCTGTTCTCTTCTCTGGGCTCCTGGCCCTTTTTTTGTTGGAGTCTCTTCTGTGATCCTCCTTCTTGTGGTCCTCCCGCTTTGGATTGTCCCTCTGGGTCTGATCTCTGCCCTTCTGGGATGTGCGGTTGGCTTCTTCCAGGTTGATGTATTTTCTGGCCCGATCCATTAATGCTGCCATATCGGTAGGAGGGCTTTTTGTCAAGGAATCTCTGAACCCACCTTGGGCAAGCCCGGCAATCAGTGATCTCCGTGAGCTCGGTGTTGAAGCGCGCAATGTAGGCTCTGAGGGATTCCTCCCTGGTTTGCTTGACGTTTAGCAGGAATTCTAGCCCCCTTCTGAGCCTTCTGCTGGTCATAAACCTGTCCAAGAACTGTCTACTGAGCTCGTAGAAGCTGGTAACAGAGTTCGGTGGGAGGTTGTGGAACCACTTCAGAGCAGTTCGTTTTAGGCTGGTGATGAACGTTCGGCATATGAAAGCATCAGAGGCTCCGTGAAGGGCCATCGTATGCTGGTAATGAGAGAGGTGATCTCCTGGATCTCCAAATCCATCGTACAAGGTGAATTTGGGCACCATGAATTTTCTGGGCCTCTCTTCTGACATGATGGTGTGAGTGAATGGGGTGGCTAGCCTTCCAAGCAGCCTGGCCAGTTCATCTTGTTCTAGAGGGTTCTAAGGCCCTCTCAAGGTAATTGTCCGGTCTATTGACTCGGCAATTTCCTCTACCCTCCGCGGGTCTTTGAGTCTGACATCTTGTGAACCCTGCCTGACAGCCTCGGCTTCAGGGTAGTAGGGTTGATTACGCCCTTCGGACGGAGGATGATTCCGAACCGAAGGGTTTGGTGCTGTATGAGGAGGCTCCTGCAGTGCCGGGTGTGCTCCCGAGGCCCTTGGAGTTGGGGCTCGAGTAGTGCTCCGGTAATGGATGTCGGGGACGAAGGCGGATGTTCCCCAGCCAGGGACTGTTGATGCCTGGGGATCTTGGCCAGCGCGAGGAACGCCTGAGGGGTGCCCAGGCTGGTTAGCTGGAGCCTGTGTCACGACCCGAAACCCGCCCTACGCGGATTACCGGATCGCGACCGCCGCCCCGAGACCCGAAGGCCTCGAGACAAGGCTCGCATATGCAGTGGTATCGAATAGACGTGCGTCATGTGGTTGCGGAAGCGTGAAAAACTTTTTTTTTTTTTTTTCTTTTCTTTTCTCATTTTAAAATTTGCACATCCGTCCGATACTGCCGCTCTTCACATTTCGGTATACATGTATAATCATACATTCAGAGCATAACCAAAACTTAAAAGACTTTATAATTACAATCTTAGTTCAACTGCCCCGTGGGGCTTAATACACGTCCTTAAAATATCAGCTAATACAAAACATATTAATCAGAGTTCATGTGATTTTTCCCCAAAAGAACTCCTCAAGCAAATCTTCCCAAAGGCTAGGTTTCTCCTTATAGTCTTCAAAAATCGATCTGTCCTTAGTCACCTGAAAGGGGGGGGCGGATAAAATTCGGGTAAGCTAATCAAAGCTTGTGAGTAATTCCTGCATTCGTCATGGGGTTTTCAACTGGTAGTGGTTTTAGCACATGAGGGTTTATGAAATACTCACTACCAATTGCTTGTACATTTTAGAACACAGAGTATATGCATTCTTAAAACAATAGCTTTGAACAATTAAAGTATTCAAGCTAAATACACATTTTCTTCAAATAGAGCATATGCAATTTAAAAGCATATAAACACGTGAAATAGAATAGGGATAATACCTACTTCTATTTTCAAAATCACTTGTCATCTTTTCTCTTTTATTAGACGGAATCTGTTTCGAACCAGACTCCCATTTTACTGCCAATACTGTCGATGGAGATATCTCATTTGCCTGGGGGATTAGATCCTTCTACCGGGCATGTACTGTTGAATCCCGAAGGATTTCAACCATTATAGAGGGTGGTACTTAGTACCGTTTATCTTATAAAACATTTGTCACATGACTTCTTCAATAAATATTTTTCATGAACATTTAAAGCATGAAATGTATAAATTCTACAATAAAGCTTCAAATACACGTGATAATCAAATTCAGAATATTAAAGGGGTTTGCATTTGATTTAGACATGCTGATTTATTTTCAAGAAAAGAGCTGAATTTAAAACGTTTAATAAGCATGCCGTAACAGAATATTTTAAAAGAACGGAATCATATAAAGACTGAATTTGATATTCAAAGGCTGCAATAACATGATGTAATATTCCGACCCGGGATACCGGGTCATATGGCACGCTTTACGAAGCAACGAAAATTATGTAGAAATTTTACATTAAAAAAAGGATTAATTAATTAAATAATTAATTAATTTATTATATGAGAATAAAATTTATTATTAAAATTGATTTTTACATGAACACACATATACACACATTATGTGTATTATGTGTGTATGCTATCAAGTGTATAAAGGCATGTACAAGTGGACAAGTGGGTATATGTGTATATATTATGTATATATATACCTAGATACATTATATAAAGTATAAAGTATAAAATATAATAAAATATATATATATATATATATGTATGTATGCATGTATGTATATGGAAGCATGTAAGTATGCATGTATGTATATGATTAAATTAAATATATATAAGTGAAAATATCTAAAAGTAAGTGTGAAGAGGTGTGTGTGTGTGTGTCGGCTAGTGTGTGTTTCTTCACATATAAGTGTGTGTATTATATTATATGTATATATATATGAAATATCTTGCAAAAATTGAAGAGAAAGCTGAATAGAGAAAAAAGCAGAATTAATGAAGTGTAAGATGGATGATAAGGTCAAGAATGAGGGCTGAAAACGTGTAGAGAGAGAGAGGGAAAATGAAGAGAGAGAAGGGTCGGTGATGAAAGTTTAAAAGGGCAAGGCATGCAAAGCATGCTTGGTTCGTAAGAAACTAATCCTGGAGAGCATTAGGAAGCTAAAGGAAGAAGAAGTAGAGGATCAGAGAGAGAGAGAAAGATACATAATATCAAAAACATGTATTTTCTCTCTCTAAAAATATAGAAGGGATATGAATTATTTTAGAGTTTGTTTTCATTTTATGATGTTCAATATACGTTTAAAGTTGAACCAAGCATGAAAATCTAGTATTAGAGCACCTAAAAACATGAAACCCAAGGTCGGCTGCCATGGATGACCTTCAAAATAACAGGTCTGAAATGGGTGAAACTAAATGGGTTCTAACCTACCAAGACCTCAAGATAAAGTCTTAAGGGTTATAAAAACCTATATACGCGATCACAAAGCTCAAAGGAAGCCCTCCAAAAATAGAGTTACAGGTGCGGGTTCAAAATCCCAACCTCTCAAACTGACGTTTAAACCCATTTTTCTAAATGGGAAATGAAACTCCATGAGAAAAGGAACACAAAGAATCAAACCCCAAGGGTTTTAGCTCAGAAATGAGCATTTACGAACAACTTACAGTTTGGATTATCTCGTTCTAAACCGAACATATGACGAGGTTTTAAGGCCTAAAATGAATGTCAAACTTTAAACCAATGTACCAGAAATGGATTAGGTTAGAAACAGTGAAGAAAGATTGGTTGAAATGTCACGAAATAGAAGGAAAAGAAAACCTGCAAATTAGGGCAACGTAGGGGCGAAATGAAGAAGATGACGATGAGTTAACTCGGTTTAAAATGGCCGAGTTGACTCGGACAGGTGGCAGCCTCTGGGCTTGCCACCGATTAAATCCAACGACGTCGTTTTGTATTGTCGGTTAAATTTAAATGAGATCTAGGGCTGACGTCATCATGACGTCAGCCACATGGAAATAAACCGGATAACCGATTGGTTTATAACTGAACCGGATTGGTTCATTTTAAATTGGACCGAACCCTTTGGTTTATTTAATTAATTAAAAATAAAATAAACCAACACTTTACCTATTTATGGATTGACCCCAATTGTTTTGGGAAATTCTACTGTTGCCCAAATTATGAAAGTTTTATGCATTTAGACCCCTGGAAAAATAATTAAATTATTAAATAATTAATTTAATTATTTAATAAATAAAGTAAAATGACTATTTTGCCCTTGGGTCATAAATAGAGTAAACGAAGTCCAAATTAAGCATATGAATAGTGTATTTTTACTATTTTGGACATTCTGAGATCAATGGTAGGGTCCGTTTTACGAGACAAAGCCCGAAAAATAAATACACGTAAGGGGTAAATGACCAAAATACCCCTTGACCAAAAATTAACAAGTTATTAGTGTATTCTTACTATCTTGGACCTTCTGAGTCCAATGGTGAGGTCCACGACACGAGACGGGGTCCCGAAAAATAAAGACACGTAAAGGGGTAAAATGACCAAAATACCCCTGGTACCCCTAAAGCTAAAATGAAATCAGAGAAGGTCTAAATTGACTTTCCTTGACATCCCGGACTCAAAAATGGAGTCCAAATTACGAAACGAAGTACAGAAAAATATGACGCGTAAAACGATAAATGACTATTTTGCCCTTTTACATATAACAGTCCGAATTAAAAGTTACGAAAGCCTAAACCGACTTTCTTCGACACTCTGGACTCAATGGTAGAGTCTATTCGACCAAAAGAAATGTCTAAAATAAAAAGACATAAAATTTGATGAATAGCATCTGTTAGATGACTATGAATTGAAATGATGCCAAAGTACTAATACTAAGGCAAGTACAAGAAACGAAATACGAAAAGACAAGACGCGTAAACACGTCAAATAAATAACTTTACATTAAAGTTAATGGAACTCCCAGAAGAGTATAAATTGAAGTAGATTCAATTTCTAACACATTAAATTGTGTCATTGGTTAAGAATACGAGTTACGTTAAGTACATATGAATTTATGAAATTATTGTAGGATCAAATACGATTCAAGCATAAGTTAAGCAATATCGAAATGATATTACAATGAATATGAAGTTGATGAGATGTTTATGAATTGTTCTTAGGAACTATCAGGAAAGTGGGAAAGCGCATTAGTAGCACTAACCCTAAAGAATCAAGGTGAGTAACCCTGTGTTTGAACTGGAGATTTAACTCCATGATTTAAAAAGAGTTTAAAGTATAAGATATGAAGTATTTGAAGTTTCAAATTCAGTATTTACATGATTCAGTTTTTAATTATTCTGTTTTAGAAATTCATTGTGACATGCTTAGTGATTGCTTTCTGCAACAGTTTTTCCTTCAAATACTTTTCAGCATGTCTAGTTAAAATGCAATTATTGTTAAATATTCTGAATTTTCTTATTTCAAGTATACGAATGTTTATTACGAATTTATGAAAAGTATCTATAAGACAAGTCACATGATAAATGTTTTACAAGATGAATGGTGCATAAGCACTTAGACAGGATTCTGAGTTTTCAGTTGCCCTGTAAAATAGGCAGGATTTTGGGTTGTACGGAACCCAATTGCCCTGTAAAATGCCCGGTAGCAGGATCTAATCCCCCAGGCAAATGAGATATCTCCATTTATAAGTAAGATGGGAGTCCGGTTCGAAACGGATTCCACTAATGGAAGTGATAAGATGATAAATGGTTTGAAAATGGAAGCAAGTTTTTACTCTCATTTTCAATATGCATATGTTGAGTTTTATATACTCTATTTAAGAAATACATGATATGAAATATGTTTTAAAAGTTCACATGTATAAGTATAGCTTGAATACTTCAAATGTTTCAAAGCTATTGTCTTACGAAATGCAAAATGTTTTGAGTTACATACTCTATTTGACGAAGTATAAGTGTAGCTTGAATACTTCAAATGTTTCAAAGCTATTGTCTTACGAAATGCAAAATGTTTTGAGTTATATACTCTATTTGACGAAGTATAAGTATAGCTTGAATACTTAAAATGTTTCAAAGCTATTGTTTTACGAAATGCAATATGTTTTGAGTTATATACTCTATTGACAAAGTATGAGTTTAGCTTGAATACTTTTAATGTTTCAAAGCTACATGATTTAAGGAATACATATATTCTGTATTCAAAGTATACGAACAATTGGCGGTGATTATTTTACAAACTCTTATGTACTAAACCACTGCTAATTGAAAACCCCATGACGAATGCTGGAATTGCTCACAAGCTTAGATTAGCTTACCCGGACTTTGTTCGGACCCCCCCTTTCAGGTAATTAGCAGCAGTCTTGACTTGAGGACGTTGATGATGAATCTGCTGATTTTGGGAAGATATGTTTAAGTAGTTTCTCTTCAGAAACCTATGAACTCTAGTAGTACATTTTGTATTAGTAGACAATGTAAGAATATGTATTAAGCCCTCAGGGCAACTAAACATGTATTGTATTAATGTTATAAGTCTTTAAGTTTTTAGTTATACTCTGAATGTGTAACCATGTATGCTATGTATGGAGCGGCAGTACCGAACGGATGTGCATAATTTAAAAATGATAAAAGAAAAGAAAAAGTTTTTCACGCTTCCGCAAAACGTATGTTGCACATCTATTCGATACCGCTGCATATGCGAGCCTTGTCTCGGGGCCCTCGGGTCTCGGGGCGGCGATCGCGATCCGGCAATCCGCTTAGGGTGGGTTTCGAGTCGTGACAACATGGTATCAGAGCACTAGGTATTAGGTCTTTTGGGAAAAGACTGAAATTTAAGTTAAGAATGATTAAGATTAGTTCTAGGTTGACTAAGATCAACTTAGTAACGATAGAAGATTCGAAATAGAATTATGAGTTAGGTAAGTCTTAGGCTACCTAAATATGTGAAGTACGTAATATGAAGTAAAGGCGGGGTATGGGACCCGCGATATATGAAATGATTATGTGAAGTATATGTTATGATATGAAGGCGGGGTATGGGACCCGCATTATATGAAATAGATATGCGAGGTACGTTATGTAATGTAAAGGCGAGGTGTGGGACTCGCAGTTCATGAATTAGATATGTAAGTACGTGATACGTAATGTAATGTAAGGGCAGGGTATGGGACCTGCACTAGAGTAAGTCAAGTTATTAGAAGTACGTGTACGATAGGAAGGCAGGGTATGGGACCTGCAGTATATGAAATAGAGATATAAGTATATGACATGAAATAGAGATGTAAGTATATGATATGAAATAAGAGCGGGGTATGGGACCCGTAGTAACGTAAGAAGAAATAAAGTCTAAAGTCTAAAGATTAGAGGTAAAACATGAACGAAGAAGATAGATAACTGAAATTATGAAAAGGAGGATTTTGACAGTTACTGGTGTGCTGTCAGGACTTTTGTTACCGGTGAGGAATGGCCACCTTATCATGTAACTAAGGGAACTGAAAAACGCACAGTACTGTCTTATCCAACTTGATCAAGGAAACCCTTAAACCCTAAAAAGATATGAATCCAAAATGTGACTCGAGATATTGGAAATTTTATGTTAATAAGTTGGAAGTAAGTAATGATACGCGTATACATTGTTAAGAAATATGAGTAGCCGAGTTTTGGGGACAAAACTCTTTTAAGTAGGGAAGAATGTAATATTCCGACCCGGGATACCGGGTCATATGGCATGCTTTACGAAGCAACGAAAATTATGTAGAAATTTTACATTAAAAAAAGGATTAATTAATTAAATAATTAATTAATTTATTATATGAGAATAAAATTTATTATTAAAATTGATTTTTACATGAACACACATATACACACATTATGTGTATTATGTGTGTATGCTATCAAGTGTATAAAGGCATGTACAAGTGGACAAGTGGGTATATGTGTATATATTGTGTATATATATACCTAGATACATTATATAAAGTATAAAGTATAAAATATAATAAAATATATATATATATATATGTATGTATGCATGTATGTATATGGAAGCATGTAAGTATGCATGTATGTATATGATTAAATTAAATATATATAAGTGAAAATATCTAAAAGTAAGTGTGAAGAGGTGTGTGTGTGTGTGTCGGCTAGTGTGTGTTTCTTCACATATAAGTGTGTGTATTATATTATATGTATATATATATGAAATATCTTGCAAAAATTGAAGAGAAAGCTGAATAGAGAAAAAAGCAGAATTAATGAAGTGTAAGATGGATGATAAGGTCAAGAATGAGGGCTGAAAACGTGTAGAGAGAGAGAGGGAAAATGAAGAGAGAGAAGGGTCGGTGATGAAAGTTTAAAAGGGCAAGGCATGCAAAGCATGCTTGGTTCGTAAGAAACTAATCCTGGAGAGCATTAGGAAGCTAAAGGAAGAAGAAGTAGAGGATCAGAGAGAGAGAGAAAGATACATAATATCAAAAACAGGTATTTTCTCTCTCTAAAAATATAGAAGGGATATGAATTATTTTAGAGTTTGTTTTCATTATATGATGTTCAATATACGTTTAAAGTTGAACCAAGCATGAAAATCTAGTATTAGAGCACCTAAAAACATGAAACCCAAGGTCGGCTGCCATGGATGACCTTCAAAATAACAGGTCTGAAATGGGTGAAACTAAATGGGTTCTAACCTACCAAGACCTCAAGATAAAGTCTTAAGGGTTATAAAAACCTATATACGCGATCACAAAGCTCAAAGGAAGCCCTCCAAAAATAGAGTTGCAGGTGCGGGTTCAAAATCCCAACCTCTCAAACTGACGTTTAAACCCATTTTTCTAAATGGGAAATGAAACTCCATGAGAAAAGGAACACAAAGAATCAAACCCCAAGGGTTTTAGCTCAGAAATGAGCATTTACGAACAACTTACAGTTTGGATTATCTCGTTCTAAACCGAACATATGACGAGGTTTTAAGGCCTAAAATGAATGTCAAACTTTAAACCAATGTACCAGAAATGGATTAGGTTAGAAACAGTGAAGAAAGATTGGTTGAAATGTCACGAAATAGAAGGAAAAGAAAACCTGCAAATTAGGGCAACGTAGGGGCGAAATGAAGAAGATGACGATGAGTTAACTCGGTTTAAAATGGCCGAGTTGACTCGGACAGGTGGCAGCCTCTGGGCTTGCCACCGATTAAATCCAACGACGTCGTTTTGTATTGTCGGTTAAATTTAAATGAGATCTAGGGCTGACGTCATCATGACGTCAGCCACATGGAAATAAACCGGATAACCGATTGGTTTATAACTGAACCGGATTGGTTCATTTTAAATTGGACCGAACCCTTTGGTTTATTTAATTAATTAAAAATAAAATAAACCAACACTTTACCTATTTATGGATTGACCCCAATTGTTTTGGGAAATTCTACTGTTGCCCAAATTATGAAAGTTTTATGCATTTAGACCCCTGGAAAAATAATTAAATAATTAAATAATTAATTTAATTATTTAATAAATAAAGTAAAATGACTATTTTGCCCTTGGGTCATAAATAGAGTAAACGAAGTCCAAATTAAGCATATGAATAGTGTATTTTTACTATTTTGGACATTCTGAGATCAATGGTAGGGTCCGTTTTACGAGACAAAGCCCGAAAAATAAATACACGTAAGGGGTAAATGACCAAAATACCCCTTGACCAAAAATTAACAAGTTATTAGTGTATTCTTACTATCTTGGACCTTCTGAGTCCAATGGTGAGGTCCACGACACGAGACGGGGTCCCAAAAAATAAAGACACGTAAAGGGGTAAAATGACCAAAATACCCCTGGTACCCCTAAAGCTAAAATGAAATCAGAGAAGGTCTAAATTGACTTTCCTTGACATCCCGGACTCAAAAATGGAGTCCAAATTACGAAACGAAGTACAGAAAAATATGACGCGTAAAACGGTAAATGACTATTTTGCCCTTTTACATATAACAGTCCGAATTAAAAGTTACGAAAGCCTAAACCGACTTTCTTCGACACTCTGGACTCAATGGTAGAGTCTATTCGACCAAAAGAAATGTCTAAAATAAAAAGACATAAAATTTGATGAATAGCATCTGTTAGATGACTATGAATTGAAATGATGCCAAAGTACTAATACTAAGGCAAGTACAAGAAACGAAATACGAAAAGACAAGACGCGTAAACACGTCAAATAAATAACTTTACATTAAAGTTAATGGAACTCCCAGAAGAGTATAAATTGAAGTAGATTCAATTTCTAACACATTAAATTGTGTCATTGGTTAAGAATACGAGTTACGTTAAGTACATATGAATTTATGAAATTATTGTAGGATCAAATACGATTCAAGCATAAGTTAAGCAATATCGAAATGATATTACAATGAATATGAAGTTGATGAGATGTTTATGAATTGTTCTTAGGAACTATCAGGAAAGTGGGAAAGCGCATTAGTAGCACTAACCCTAAAGAATCAAGGTGAGTAACCCTGTGTTTGAACTGGAGATTTAACTCCATGATTTAAAAAGAGTTTAAAGTATAAGATATGAAGTATTTGAAGTTTCAAATTCAGTATTTACATGATTCAGTTTTTAATTATTCTGTTTTAGAAATTCATTGTGACATGCTTAGTGATTGCTTTCTGCAACAGTTTTTCCTTCAAATACTTTTCAGCATGTCTAGTTAAAATGCAATTATTGTTAAATATTCTGAATTTGCTTATTTCAAGTATACGAATGTTTATTACGAATTTATGAAAAGTATCTATAAGACAAGTCACATGATAAATGTTTTACAAGATGAATGGTGCATAAGCACTTAGACAGGATTCTGAGTTTTCAGTTGCCCTGTAAAATAGGCAGGATTTTGGGTTGTACGGAACCCAATTGCCCTGTAAAATGCCCGGTAGCAGGATCTAATCCCCCAGGCAAATGAGATATCTCCATTTATAAGTAAGATGGGAGTCCGGTTCGAAACGGATTCCACTAATGGGAGTGATAAGATGATAAATGGTTTGAAAATGGAAGCAAGTTTTTACTCTCATTTTCAATATGCATATGTTGAGTTTTATATACTCTATTTAAGAAATACATGATATGAAATATGTTTTAAAAGTTCACATGTATAAGTATAGCTTGAATACTTCAAATGTTTCAAAGCTATTGTCTTACGAAATGCAAAATGTTTTGAGTTACATACTCTATTTGACGAAGTATAAGTGTAGCTTGAATACTTCAAATGTTTCAAAGCTATTGTCTTACGAAATGCAAAATGTTTTGAGTTATATACTCTATTTGACGAAGTATAAGTATAGCTTGAATACTTAAAATGTTTCAAAGCTATTGTTTTACGAAATGCAATATGTTTTGAGTTATATACTCTATTGACAAAGTATGAGTTTAGCTTGAATACTTTTAATGTTTCAAAGCTACATGATTTAAGGAATACATATATTCTGTATTCAAAGTATACGAACAATTGGCGGTGATTATTTTACAAACTCTTATGTACTAAACCACTGCTAATTGAAAACCCCATGACGAATGCTGGAATTGCTCACAAGCTTAGATTAGCTTACCCGGACTTTGTTCGGACCCCCCCTTTCAGGTAATTAGCAGCAGTCTTGACTTGAGGACGTTGATGATGAATCTGCTGATTTTGGGAAGATATGTTTAAGTAGTTTCTCTTCAGAAACCTATGAACTCTAGTAGTACATTTTGTATTAGTAGACAATGTAAGAATATGTATTAAGCCCTCAGGGCAACTAAACATGTATTGTATTAATGTTATAAGTCTTTAAGTTTTTAGTTATACTCTGAATGTGTAACCATGTATGCTATGTATGGAGCGGCAGTACCGAACGGATGTGCATAATTTAAAAATGATAAAAGAAAAGAAAAAGTTTTTCACGCTTCCGCAAAACGTATGATGCACATCTATTCGATACCGCTGCATATGCGAGCCTTGTCTCGGGGCCCTCGGGTCTCGGGGCGGCGATCGCGATCCGGCAATCCGCTTAGGGTGGGTTTCGGGTCGTGACACATGAGCTTAAAACTTCTTCAAATATATGGAGTTAAATCTCCAGTTCAAATACAGGGTTACTCACCCTGGTCCTTTAGGGTTAGCTCTACTGAGGCGCCTTCCCTTTTACTCTCTCTTTCCTTAGCCTATCAAGATTCATGAAGATTTCATAAATTTTCATATGTACTTAATTAACTCCACAACTCACTAAGTGTAGACTGTGAGAAGCCTAACTTGTCATACCTGTCTGTCTTATAACTGTAATACAGAGCTAGTAACTTATGTTCTTAATGATAATAATATTACCTGCGACGCCATTCGGCTAAGGTTTCTGTGTTCTCTCTCTCCTCTTCCAATTTTCTTTCTTCGTCCTTCTTCTTTTTAGCCTCCGCCACCATGGCCTTGGTGGGTGATTTGAACATGAAGGGGCTTACCGAGACGACCTCTGTCGCCTTGGCTATCTTGACAAATCTGTCGATTACTCTCTGTCGACGCAACAGCTCTTGCATGAAGGCCTGTTGCTTTGGGTCCTTGGCCCTTTGGGCCTTGGTCATGATCATGTACTTGGTTCGTTGTTCTTCCATGATTTACCTAAGATCAATTTATGAGTTAGAAATTTTTATTCTAAGGTCGATGTGTTGTCATGTCCTCGTATATGCCGTAGATTAGTACTTTGGCATCACTTTAATTTATAGTCATCTGACAGATGCTATTCATCAAATTTTATGTATTTTTATTTTAGACATTTCTTTTGGTCGAATAGACTCTACCATTGAGTCCGGAGCGTCGAAGAAAGTCAGTTTAGACCTTCATTGGTTTAATTTGGCTTTTGGTGTGCTAGGGGTAATTTGGTCATTTTACCCTTTTACGTGTCTTTATTTTTTCGGGTCCCGTCTCTTAAAATGGACCCTACCATCAGTCTCAGAGTATCCAAAATAGTAAGGATACACTATTTATTTGTTTAATTCGGACTTCGTTTGACTTGTTTAGGGGGAAGGGCAATTTGGTCATTTTGACATTTTTAGGAGTCTTAAATTTTTTGGGGCCTCATCTCATGTCACAGACCTCACCAATGGACTCATAGGGTCCGAGATAGTAAGGTTACATATATAACTTGTAATTTTTGGACAACGGGCCATTTCGGAGCATTTAATTTAATTAATTTCATTTAATTAAATAAATCTTGATTAAGCATAATATATATATTATTTTGTACATAATTAGGACAGGTTGAATAGGGTGGCACGCTGGCCAGCGTGTCACCTCCCTCCCCATACCACGCACGTTCGAATCTCACCAGGTGCGGTTGCACCTTTTTAATTTTTGGATTTAATTAACTATATTATATATATATATATATATTGGTTCGCATATATGGCACACGCGCATGCGTGGCCGAGTGGAAAGGAAGGCTGTGTGGGCGCGTAGGTCAGGGGTTCGAACCCCACTGACCGCAATCCTCCTTCTTTTTCTCTTTTTCTTTTCAATTTCAAACAGCCCTATATATGCGCCCCAAAACGACGCCGCCGCATTAATGCGGTGGCAGCCCCGGATATCACCACGTGTCCGAGCCAACCCTTCAACTCGGTTTTTTTTTTAAATGGTTTTGCGAGTCGACTCGGCCTCATCTTCCCCAACGATCCCTCTCTGTAACCCTAGAACCCGAAGTTCAAAAGCTTCTATTTCGTGCCATTTTTCTCAACCATTTCTCTCTGTTTTGATGGAAAACCCTTCCTACAACATCACTAAACAACTTGGCATTCGTTTGAGAGTTCGAATCGAACTCATTTGCTCGGTTAAAGGGGAGATAATCCTGACTGTAAGTGGCTCGTTCATGCTCATTTCTTCACCATTTTTAGCGAGGATGGGCTTATTTTGATCCCCTCTTCATGAGGATTCAAATCCCATTCATGGATGTTGGTTTAAATGAGAGTTTAAGGGTTTGGGTTGTAAACCCGTAACCTGCAAGTTCATGTTCGGAGGTCTTTTCTTGAGCTTCGTGGTCGCGTATTAAGGTTTTTGGCATGCTATAAGGGTCTAGTTTAGGTTTTGATAAACCAAATCTGGTTTGGGGTGACTCAGTTCAGACCTGCTTCGAGCAAGGTCCATCCATGGCTGCCTTGTGTACGGCTGATGCTTCTGAGGTGTTTCTAGTTGAGGTTTTCATGCTTTGATCATGTCCACATACTTTGAACATCATATATACAAAAATAAAAGGCTAAAACAACTCATACGTATAGGAATTCTAGAGAGAGAATTTCAAGTGTTTTGTGGGTTTACCTTGTTTCAAACTGTTTCTCTCTCCCTTGCTCCTTGCTTCCTACTTCTGAATGTCCCAGAAACTCCTTCAATCTCTCCCTCACTCTCGGATGGTTGTGTTTTGTGTGTATAAGCACCATGTATTTTGTATAAGGAGAAGAAATCATGGCAATTTCTGATTGCCCCTCTCTTTGGTTTAACCCATTTCAGGTTTATTCATGAGTGGCCTGAATTGCCACTGTTGGGCAGGCCATGAGTGGCCGGTTGTGTGTGTGTGTGGTGTTTGACTCACATATATATATATATATATGTATATGTACATAGTTCAACCCTAATACACCTTGGATAATACACATACCTCTCCCACTTTTGTACACTTTGGACAATAGCATGCCCTATTATACATACACTTCATACATACATATTTTGGCATACATGCATGCATGCATTCACATACACATATATATATTCATGTATAATTATATATATATATATATATTTAAGGTTATAATTATTTATACAGTATATATATATATTTCTATATTTAATTACGTATATTAATTGTTACAATTTATTTCTTATACTTAAAATAATTAATTACTTTAAAAATTAATTATTTTCTTAAATGTATTATCTTGTACTAATCTTCGTATTCTCGTAATATTTGTCCAAATTCTCGTACTCGTATCAACAATTGGTAGTTGACGTGAAAATGTAATTATCATCAAAATCGACATGTTGGTGATTGCAACGAAAGTGATGTACAGTCATCCTGACTTTTCAGGACATTACTTAAAAGTTCGTGCGTCGGGGTCGACACCGACCTTGTTACTAAAGGTGTTGATTTCCAATTTCAACACAACAGCTTAATAGCCTCTAATTTGGGTCGGGGTATTACAGCCTGCGCATGAAGTTCTTCGTTCTCTGTAGCAACAGGAGGTTGCATTCCTGCAACGAGGTTGACCGGCGGGCTAGGAGAACCCGTCGCTTGGTTCTGCATAAGTGTCGCCAGTGTTCTAGTGATGGTAAGCAACTGCTCCTGCACTAGTTCATTGTGTCGTTTTATTGCTTCGATCTCTTGTCGCATAGGATTGGCCGCTGGCCCCCTTGTGCGGGGAGCGGGCGGCTGACGTTGAGCGTTTTGCGAATTCTGAGTATTCAGTCATGGTCGGAGATTTGGTGCCATGGTTTACCGGTAGGGAAAGAGATGAGTTTTATAAGTAGAGCACTTTGGAGATTAGTCGTTTCCCACAGACGGTGCCAAACTGATGCTGCACTTTTCGGCTCGCAATAAATATGGACTCCGTGACCTGTAGAACACTCAGAAAGATGATCAGAGGACCACCGGATTGGCTCCGGCGGTAGCCGCTCCGATGCTTAAGTAAGTAAAAGAATTGAAAAGACTGTATTGAAAGCCAAAGAATGAGCATAAGAAATAAGGCGGTGACGAGTTCTGGAGTGTTGGTCTGGACCCTGTGATCTGTTCTGGATATATATGTTCGGCCACTTCTGACCTTGTATGATGATCTGGATGCTTGAGCTTTTCATCATTGGCTGAATGAGAATCATGTTGGCTGAGCCTAGGTCGGACTGTGGTTACACGTGTCAAGTGTTGATTGGCCTATTCTTTTATGGTATATCATATATATATATATATATATTAATTATATGATATATGTATATGTATAAAGTGAAATGTGTATGTATGGATATGAAAACATGTATGTATGTAAGTATGTATATGTATAAGAGAAATAGGAAAAGAGTGAACAGTGTGTGAAAAGGGGTGTGTGTGTGTCGGCTGGTGTGTGTGTGTGTGTTGTCTTATATATGTGTATATGTATATATATGTATATATTATATGCAAAATATTTCAAAAAAATTAATGTAAACCAAGCTTGGGAAGAACAAAATTTATGAGATGGGAGGGCTATGTAGGGCTATGAAATCAGAATGAAGAGAGAGGGAACTGTAGAGAGAGAATGGAGGAGAGAGAAGGGTCGGTCACCTTTCTTTAAAAAGCCAAGCATGCAAATCATGCTTTTTTCTTGCAAAAGAAACCAAAAGAAGAAGAACTAAGGAGAATAGAGGAGGAGTTAGAAGTAGAACAAGAGAGAAATCACTGTAAACAGGTAAAGTTTCCAATTTTTTTACATTTTTCTCTCTCTAGAAATTTGAGCATGATAGGGACTGCTTTAAGTTTGATATGCACGTACGATGTTTAATATATGTATATAAGTATTTCAAGCATGAAATGGAGTATTAAAAACCACCAAAAACACCAAGCCCATGAAAACCGCCATTGATGGACCTTGCTTGAAGCAGGTCTGAAATCACATGATCAAAACCTTGTTTGGGTTATTGGAACCTCAACTAGACTCCAAGGGTATTCTAAAAACCTATACCCGCGACCATAAAGCTCAAGAAATGACCCTCAAATGTCTAGTTACAGGTTACGGGTTTACACCCCAACCCTTTTAAAACTCAGTTTAAGTCAATATTTAAGAACGAGATATGAATCCCCATGAAGAGGGGATCATAACAAACGAAACCCCATGAATTTTGGTTAAGAAATAAGCATGAACCATAGGTTATACAGTTCGGGTTATCATGGCTTAAACCCAACGATTGAACCATATTCGAAGCTTTAAATTGATGCAAAAACATGTATTAAGATGTTAGGAAGTGATTGGAAAAGAAAGCAGAGAAAATGGGTGCTCAAAACACCACGAAATTCAAACTGTAAAAATTTAGGGTTCGGTGTGAACAGTGTCGACCTTGTGAGGAAGACGACACTGTTCGGGTCGGGTCGGATTCGGTTACGGGTCCGGGTCGAACCAGATCCAACGGTCCGGTTATGTAAACGGTGACGTTTTGGTTTAAATGTTTTAAAACCCTAGGGTTGACATTAGCATTATGTCAAGAACCGGCTAGACCAGTTGGGTTGTAACTGAACCGGACCGGTTCACTTAAAATTCAATTGAACCCTCTGGTTTTCAGTTTTATTTAAAACTAAATAAATCAAGACTTTTGGTTATTACAGATTGACCCCTGGGCTTTAGAAAAATTATACTGAGGCCCAACTGAGGGAAAATTTATGCATTTAGACCCCTGGAAAAATAATTAAATAATTAAATAATTAATTTAATTATTTAATAAATAAAGTAAAATTACTATTATACCCTTGGGTAATAAATAGAGCAAATGAAGTCCAAATTAAGCATATTAATAGTGTATTTTTACTATTTTGGACATTCTGAGACCAATGGTAGGGTCTGTTTTACGAGACGGGGCCCGAAAAATAAAAAACACGTAAGGGGTAAATGACCAAAATGCCCCTTGACCAAAATTTAACAAGTTATCAGTGTATTGTTACTATCTCGGACTTTCTGAGTCCAATGGTGAGGTCCACGACACAAGATGGGCCCGAACATAAAGACACGTAAGGGGGTAAAATGACCAAATTACCCCCGGTACCTCAAAAGTCAAATTAAAAGCAGGGAAGGTCTAAATTGACTTTCTTTGACATCCCGGACTCAATAATGGAGTCCAAATTACGAAACGAAGTACAGAAAAATATGACACGAAAAATGACAAATGACCATTTTGCCCTTTTTCATACAAAAGTCCAAATTAAATTCTTGGAAAGCCTAAACCGACTTTCTTGGACGCTCCGGACTCAATGGTAGAGTCTATTCGACCAAAAGAAATGTCTAAAATAAAAAGACATAAAATTTGATGAATAGCATCTGTTAGATGACTATAAATTAGGGTAATGCCAAAGTACTAATACTAAGGCACGTACGAGAAATCAAATACGAAAAGACACGACACGTAAACATGTCAAATAAATAACTTTAATTCAAAGTTAATGGAGCTCCCAAAAGAGTATAAATTGAAGTAAATTCAATTTCTAACACATTAAATTGTGTCATAGGTTAAGAATACGAGTTACGTTAAGTACATATGAATTTATGAAATCATTGTAGGATCTAATACGATTTAAGCATAAGCTAAGGAATATCGAGATGATATTACAATGAATGTGAAGTTGATGAGATATTTATGAATTGTTCTTAGGAACTACAAGGAAAGTGGGAAAGCGCATTATTAGCACTAACCCTAAAGAACCAAGGTGAGTAACCCTGTGTTTGAAATGGAGATTTAACTCCATGGATTTAAAAAGGTTTTAATGCAAAGATATGAAATGTTTGAAATTCCAAATTCAGTGTTTACATGATTTAGTTTTTAATTGTTCTATTTTATAACCCCATTGTGACATGCTCAGTGATTGGTTTCTGCAACGGTTTTTCTTTTAAATACTTTTCAGCATGTCTAGTTAAATTGCAATTATTGTTAAATATTCTGAATTTGCTTATTTCAAGTATACGAATGTTTATTACGAATTTATGAAAAGTATCTATGAGAAAAGTCACATGATAAATATTTTATAAGATAATGGTGCATAAGCACACAGGTAGTATTTTGGGTTTCTTTGGATCTCATTGACCTGTCAAAAACCACATAGTCAGTATTTTGGATTCTTATTGTAACTCATTGACCTGTCATGTGAAATGCCCGGTAGCAGGATCTAATCCCCCAGGCAGATGAGATATCTCCATTTATAAGGAAGATGGGAGTCCGGTTCGAAACGGATTCCGCTAATAGAAGTGATAAGATGACAAATGATTTGAAAATGGAAGCAGGTTTTACCCTCATTTTCAATGTGCATATGTTTTGAGTTTTATATACTCTATTTAAGAAATACATGTTATGTTATATGTTTTGAAGTTCATGAGTATAAGTATAACTTGAATACTTTAAATGTTTCAAAGCTACATGTTTTAAGGAACGCATATATTCTGTATTCAAAGTATACGAACAGTTGGCGGTGATTATTTTACAAACTCTTATGTACTAAACCACTGCTAATTGAAAACCCTATGACGAATACTGGAATTGCTCACAAGCTTAGATTAGCTTACCCGGACTTTGTTCGGACCCCCCTTTCAGGTAATTAGCAGCAGTCTTGACTTGAGGACGTTGATGATGAATCTGCTGATTTTGGGAAGATATGTTTAAGTAGTTTCTCTTGAGAAACCTATGAACTCTAGTAGTACATTTTGTATTAGTAGACAATGTAAGAATATGTATTAAGCCCTCAGGGCAACTGAACATGTATTGTATTAATGTTATAAGTCTTTAAGTTTTTGTTATACTCTGAATGTATAACCATGTATGCTATGTATAGAGCAGCAGTATTAGACGGATGTGCATAATTTAAAATGAGAAAAGAAAAGAAAAAGTTTTTCACGCTTTCGCAAAACGTATGTTGCACGTCTATTCGATACCGCTACCTATGTGAGCCTTCGCCCAAGGGTCCCCGGGCCTGAGGGTGGCGGTTGCGATGCGAGATTCGCACAGGGTGGGTTTTGGGTCGTGACAATCGCTGCCTACCTTTCTTGAAATCTCTGAAGGGCAGCAAAGCTCTGCAGTGGATGGAAGACTGTGAGAAATCCTTTCAAGAACTAAAGGAGTATCTAGCCTCTCCAGAGCTCCTGTCAAAACCAGTACAAGGAGAAAAGCTACTCCTGTACCTTGCAGTTTCCGAAAACGCGATCAGCTCCGCATTGATCAGACAGGACAGAGGAGCACAGAGGCCTATTTTCTATGTCAGTAGGGCACTACTTGACACAGAAAAAAGATACCCAGAAGTAGAGAAACTGGCCTATGCCTTGGTCATATCAGCTCGGAAGCTTCGACCTTATTTCCAGGCCCATCCAATCGAGATCCCAATTGCCTATCCTCTGAAGTCAATACTGAGGAAACCTGAGGTATCGGGAAGATTGGTGAAGTGGTCTGTGGAGCTAGGGGAGTTCGACATATCATATGTACCCCGAAACTCCATCAAAGGGCAGGCCTTAGCTGATTTCGTAGCCGAGTTTACCCCGGCACTTCAGAACAAAACACAAGTCACCGAAACTTTGGGAACCTGGCTGCTGTACATTGATGGATCGTCAACCGATCAAGGCTCAGGGTAGGCCTGGTGCTACAGTCCCCTGATGGGCTCACGTTAGAAAAAGCAGTCAGCTTGGGATTCAAAGCTTCTAATAACGAAGCCGAATATGAAGCCCTAATCTTAGGCATGAAACTTGCCTTGGAATGCGAGGCTCAGAACCTCGATGTCTTCTCTGACTCCCAACTAGTAGTGAGCCAGGTCTTGGGAGAATTTACCATTAAAGATGATAGGATGCTCCGGTACTCCGAACTGGTAAACCGCTTGAAGCATTCCTTCCAGACATTCACTATCTAGAAAATCGAGAGAAGCCAGAATTGTAGAGCAGATGCTCTGGCTAACATGGCCTCCCGCCTCAAATCTGAAGCAGACTCCATGATCAAAATCTCCTTTCAGCCAGGATCCAGCATTGAGGAAGCACCAGTTGCTCAAATTGATGAACAGCCCTAGAACTGGATGACTCCAATCCTCCAGTATCTAAGATCCGGGCTCCTCCCAGGAGGATAAAAACAAAGCCAAGAGAATCCGAATCAGAGCGGCTCGGTACTTGATCCTGAACAACAAGCTTTATAGAAGGTCGTATTCTCAACCTTTGTTAAAATGCTTGGCTCCAGACGAGTCACAATATGTCTTAGCTGAAATACATGAGGGAATCTGCGGGAATCATAATGGGGGCAGAACTATATAGCCCACCGAGCTCTATCACAGGGTTACTACTGGCCCGGCATGCTAAAGCAGGCAAAAGAATATGTTCGGAAGTGTGACAAATGCCAGAGATTTGTGCCGTACCAACATCAGCCTCATTATGAGCTTATCCCGATTCCTAGCCCTTGGCCCTTTGCTCAGTGGGGGATGGACATCGTGGGTCCATTACCAAGGGCCCCTCCGAACAGAAAATACCTCTTGGTGGCCATTGACTATTTTTCTAAATGGGCCGAAGCCGAGCCTTTAACACATATCACAGAAAAGGAAGTTGAGAGCTTCACCTGGAAGAACATTGTGTGCAGGTTCGGTATACCACGTGTAATTATCTTAGAAAATGGGACATAATTCACTGGTAAAGGCTTCAAGGCATTCTGAGAAAATCTCAACATCAGGCAACACTTTGCCTCTCCAGGCCATCCACAAGCAAACGGGCAAGCAGAGGTCACCAACCGAACAATCCTTGACGGGTTAAAGAAGAGGTTAGAACAGCCCAAAGGAAAGTGGGCAGAAGAACTCCCTGGGGTTCTTTGGGCCTACAGAACAACCGGAAGAACTCCCACCTCTGAAACTCCCTTCTCACTAGCCTATGGAACAGAAGCAGTAATTCCGGTTGAGATCGGTATGCCAACCCTGAGGACTGAGGCCTTTGAGCAAGAATCCAATGATCAGCAGCTGATGGAAAACTTGGATTTGCTCGAAGAGAGAAAGGATCTCAATTGAGAAATTAAATTTCAAAAATCTCAATCGGAAGATTTAAAATTATGCATCAAAATTAGACTCAAAATAACCCTTCGAAAAATCATTCATCATCTTTAAATCACTCAAATTATTATTCACATTGATAAAATACAATGACGACACTATACCCGACAAGCAATACTGCAGCAGAGAATTGAATCAATATAAATATTTAATTGTTCCAAAAATAATCAAAACATTAATCCATTCGATAGAAAAAGCATGACTGAATCTATAAATGGACTAAAACTTTTAATTATTCGGACAATAAAATCCAACAATTAATTATGAATGATCAACGAAGGATTTAACAAATTAAAACCATGTACAGGAATCAAAATAAATTAAAATAATCATATAGTGTGCAAGTTCATCCTTAACTCCACTTAAAAATTTAGTTACCCATGTACAAGATGGATAACATAAACCTCATGGAGAAAACGCTAGCCATGAATCGATCGCGTCTTCGTTTGGCTTTTTTCTTCCTGTTCTGCCGCACTGGGACTGCTTTAATTTTCTCTCTATTTCCTGCCAGCCGCCCCACGGATCCTCTCTCTTAGGTTTTTTTTTTCTTTATATATCAACCCTAGGCCCCACAGCACACAAAGTCTCAAGCCAGCACCTCAACAATGGGCCCACATCAAGCCTTAAACGTCTGCCCTTGAATGCGCTGCACCGCAGCCCAGCTCCCTGCGCCTTGCTCTCTGTTCTATATTTTGTTTACTGCCGCAAGAACTTACTTCTTCAAAAATCCCATGGGCCCCACTCTAGAATACAGCCCATTCTCCAGAAATAGCCACATGGTTTTCCCTTGGTCAGCCCCCAACCGTATGCCAACACCTGCCCAAGTCAGTTTTTGTTTTCTTTCTCTAGTTGAATTTTCCTTTTTCCATTTCAGCATCAAGCCCTTTTTGTTCCTATTGGCTTGCTAGGCCGGGCCCACTTCAACTTGTTTTTGTTTCTGTTCTTTTGGTTCCTCTTCAGCCACAAGACTTGCTTTGGAATTTTTTTTTCTTTTTTTTTTTCTTGACTTTTCAACCTTGCATTGTCTAGCCGCACACAACCAACAGCACCCATCTTTACGCTCCGTTTTCTATGAGATAACAACTAAATCTTAAACTCGGGCTCTTCACGAAAGTTGTAACTCCAGATGAGTAGATAATTTTAGGCTCAAGAACCATCTGATTTGGACTTTGGAAGCTCAAGTTACGGCCGCTTCAAGTTGGCTAGACGGACAAAATTTGAAGCAGCTTTCCAGACCTGATTTCGAAATAATGTTTGGAGGCCCAAAAGAACTCCAATTTTTGCAAACCAAACCTTTCTGAAAAGCCCAAGACGTCCTCTAAAAACTTCATGAAGACCATTTTCTAATTCTGAAATTCTAACACTATCCAAATCTCAATTGAAACTCAATGGTCGAATCTGCCAAAAAGCCAAAAATAGTTCCAAAAATATTAAGTGAAAAACGCAATTTCAAACTATCTCTCGCCAACAAAAAATGCAGTATTTTAGATTTAAAATATTATAAAATAATGCTCAAATATATCTCACTGTAAATAGAAATTAAATTTAATAAAATCAATTGAAGCCCAACATTTCTATTCATAATTCTAGCAATTTTAATCAAATAATAGGACATTTAGAGTGCACTTTTGTGCACTCATCACACCCCCCAACTTGCTCATTGCTAGTCCCTAGCAATTTCCATGGAAATATGGCAAAAGAGACCAAACTTTATCACACACAGAAGGCTTCTAATCACACTTTTTAAATTCGCAAATCAAGGCAATTTAAGGAATTCAAAAATCCTATAACAATCAATTCACTTATAGCAATTCACAGAGTGTGTGTGTGTGTTCCAAACCGTATCCATCTAACCACAAGCCATGACACATGCAACATCAAGAACATCTCAAGCAAAAGGTTCAACTCCATATCTCACGGGTACAAAAGTGTTTCATGTAGGGATTCTCTCTATGGAGTTGACAAGGGGTGTATACGCTCAATGAAAAATTAGGCAATTACGCACAAGCAACAAGCAAACATTGATCTTATGATAGGCGCACTAACCAATGAGACTTCCACCACTCTTTCCACAGGCTTACTCAGGATCAGAACGATCAATATAAAAGGGTTGTAATGTGGCTTGGGTTAAAGGCTATATGAAGAAAAGGGTAAAAAGGATTCAAAAACTTCCAAGTACATACTAAGAGAATTTCATTACGAACTATAGCAAACCAAAATTTCCACTTGATGTACTCTTCAACTTTTCAAATCTTTGAATAACAAAACATCTCATTCTTCTTCTTCTTTCTCTCTCTTTTTCTTCACCTTTTTCAATTTTTTCAACTTTTTCTTCTTCTTTTTTTTTCTTCTTCTTTTTTTTTCTTCAATAGAATAAACTTTGATGCTCATTGACTTTAATGCTCACCCAACTGAACACTTTTGCACTTTCTTCCTTTTTTTGTTTTTCTGTTTTTTTTTTTTTCAATGCAACACAAAAGACAAGTAACGCAAATTTCACACCTAGTACACACTTGGAAGCAACAAGGGTAGAAAATATTAAAGTATAGGCTATACTCCAATGTGGAGAGGTATGGATGATGTAGGCACATGAAAAAGAATTATATGTGTTTGTTGGCTCAAAGCTGGCTACTAAGGGTCTATGATGAGAAAGGTTAGCTTGAAAGGCTCAAACGTTAATCCTAAATTGACCTTCATCATATCCCAAGTATATCCGCCGTCATACCACAAACCATGTAATGATATTCTCAAAAGAAGTGCCCAATTCAACAGATCAATGAATGCTTATCACAAACTGAATTTGTAGACTCTCAATTCTCTCCAAAACACACATGAATACTTAATCAAAAGAGTTCTCTAGCTACATGTGTCAACCACCATCTTACCACAAAGTTTGGATAAGTGCACTAAAAATTCTGTGAATGCCTCAGTAGAATGATTATAGTGGATTCTGTGAATTCACGAAAATGGCTATGAATGAGAATGAGTAGTAATGTGAAAAGATGCACGTGTGATGCAAATTTCAAAAAAAAAATTTGGACACATGAAAATATGAATTTGCAATCACCCACCCCCCAACTTAAATGAAACATTGTCCTCAATGTTTAAGCACTGAAAATTGAATGAAGGGTACTAAAAAGGAGAGAATACACCTGATGTGTCGTGGGCAGCTCGCTAGCACCAAAGATGGCATCCTAGACTTGACAAAATGAAACTAACCTACAATTAAAAACAAAAAAAAAAAAAAAAAACAGCAGCAAACAAAAAGAAAAAGAACGAAACTAAAATAAAACAAAAACAAAATAAAACAAATAAAATAAAGAAAATAAATAAATAAATAAATACTAAAAAATAAAAAAATAAAAAAAATAAAACATACCTGCATGGCGTGATCAAGGTGGATAGTCCAGGTCCATAAGTGGAATGTCTTCCACTTTCGGAACTTGCCTATAAATTAAAACTTTAAGGTGCTGGCCATTGTCTTTAAAAATTCAACTATCTTTGGGATCCTCTATTTCGACTACCCCATTTTCAAAAATATTCTTCACTATAAAGGGGCTTGTCCCAGCAACTGAACCTCCTGGGTCCCAATAGAAATTACGTACCTCAATCAGGAACTTCCTCTTATCCTGAGCGCTCCAATCCACCGGTATCTCACCTGTAACCAAATAATTCATAATATGAGCAAACCATGGTAGAGCAGTAGTAGAAAGTAAATGCTCATCGAAAAAATCATCCCTGATTGGTAGGTGGGCAGAGGTGTCCTCAAATGTGAGGCTCGAGAGATGGTCAGCCACTACTTTCTCCACTCCTTTCTTGTCATTGATGGTGATGTCAAATTCCTTAACAGGGCTCTTTGTCACTTCTAGTTCCTTAGGCAGCACGACATTACTACCATCTTGTTCATTTTTCACATCCTCTGATTTATCCATTATTGGGATGTGTAAGGACTTACAACTTCGAATCACAATGGCATTCACCTCTTTCAAATTCTCTTGCACCATGTGTTGACCATGGGGTTGGTTAGTCTTACCCTGTGCTTCAATAAATGCCTGTAAAGTATCTTCTAAAGAATTCCTAGAAGACGAAGATGCATGATATGGTGTAGGGTATGATCTAGGAGGTTGTGTAGGTGGTGGTGCATGTGGCTGGCTTTCAGATTTCTAGCTAAAATTGGGGTGATTGCGCCACCTTGGATTGAAAGCCTCAGAATAGGGTGTGAAAGGCTTCTTGTACATACCTAGGGTATTACATTGGTCCTCATACATCCCTCTCATCTCAGCTGATGTGGGACACTTTTGGGCAAAGTGATCTACCCTGCCACACACTGAACATGGTCTAAAAGGCTCTGCATGATTAGCCAAGTGTGTTGGCTTTACGTCTCTAGCCTTTAGCACATCTAACTCTCTAGTGAGTGTCTCAACCTTAACTTTCAAGTTATCCTCCTTCCTAAGATGGTAAATTCTCCCACTCTGTTGGTTCCCTATAGGTCGTGACCTATTTGTGCTCTCAGTGGCACTAGGTCCTGTCTATGTGTAAGCTTTTTCAGCAAGCTCATTTAGGTACTCTATGGCCTCATCAGGATCCTTCTGTAAGAACTCACCATTGCACATCATCTCTACAAATTGGCGCTCTCTAGGTGTAAGTCCCTCATAAAAATAGCTCACTACACGCCAACTCTCATACCCATGGTGAGGGCATATACTCAGTAACTCCTTAAACCTCTCCCAAGACTGATACAAAGTCTCACTATCCTTTTGTGCAAAGGTGGAAATCTGTCTTTTCAAAGCATTGGTCTTGTGTTGGGGAAAGTATTTAGTGAAGAAAATCTGGGTCATCTCATTCCACAGTCCAATTGACCGTGGTCTCAGTGAGTATAGCCAACTCTTAGCTCGATCCTTCAAAGAGAAAGGAAAGAACTTAAGTCTCACAATGTCTTGTGTTGCATTCTGACTATGAAAAGTCGCAACTACCTCCTCAAACTCTCTAATGTGCACATATGGATTCTCATTTTCCAAACCATGAAATGTAGGGAGTAACTGTATTACCCCTGTTTTGACATCAATTGGACGAGCATTGGGTGGAAACATGATGCATGATGGTGTAGCTGTGCGTGTAGGGTGAAGGTAATCCTGAAGAGTCCTAGTGGGTTGATCCTCATATTCACTCATATTTTCAGAATTGGAAGTATTATCAAACAAAGAATTAGAAAAACAAGAAAAATTAGACTCTAAATCCGACTCTAACACAGGCCTATAAGCAAAGCGGCCTAATGCGTCCCTATACCTATTATGCATGCAAGATGACAATAATAAAATAAATAAGTAAAAAAAAAAAGGAATAAAAGAAAATGAATAAATAAATAACTAGAAAATAAAAAAAATAAAAAATAAAAAAAAAATAATAATAATAAAGCAACTAAAAAGAAGGGAACGAAGTTACCGCCTTTACAAACTGTTGAAAAGAAAAACTATCTATTGATTCTTCTACCGTCTTCCCAGCAACGGCGCCAAAATTTGATTACGCCCAAAGAATAACACGGTAGTTGTAGTGTAGCTTTGGGGTGTCGATTCCACAGGGAGACTAAATTAAAAGAATAATAAACAGAATTTCTGAAACTACAGAAGTATTAGACGGTTAACGAAAAAATAAAAATATAGAAAATGATTTTGAATGCAACTAGAAATTAAACAAGCTGAATAACGGATGAAAATATTCAAATTTAACGAACAGTAGAGTTTCGGGAATCCCTTGCACATAACTGGTATTTTAATTATTTTTAATTCACTGTTAACTCAATTGAGAATTTAAATTCCAAATATCTCAATCGGAAGATATAAAAATTATGAACCAAAATTAGACTGAAAATAACCCTTCGAAAAATCATTCATCATCTTTAAATCACTCAAATTATTACTCACATTGATAAAATACAATGACGACACTATACCCGACAAGCAATACTGCAGCAGAGAATTGAATCAATATAAACATTTAATTGTTCCAAAAATAATCAAAACATTAATCCATTCGATAGAAAAAGCATGACTGAATCTATAAACGGACTAAAACCTTTAATTATTCGGACAATAAAATCCAACAATTAATTATGAATGATCAACGAAGAATTTAACAAATTAAAACCATGTACAGGAATCAAAATAAATTAAAATAATCATATAGTGTACAAGTTCATCCTTAACTCTACTTAAAAATTTAGTTACTCATGTACAAGATGGATAACATAAACCTCATGGAGAAAACACTAGCCATGAAGCGATCGCGGCTTCGTTTGGCTTTTTTCTTCCTGTTCTGCCGCACCGGGACTGCTTCAATTTTCTATCTGTTTCCTGCCAGCCGCCCCACGGATCCTCTCTCTTAGGTTTTTTTTTTCCTTTATATATCAGCCCTAGGCCCCACAGCACACAAAGTCTCAAGCCAGCACCTCAACAATGGGCCCACATCAAGCCTTAAACGTCTGCCCTTGAATGCGCTGCACCGCAGCCCAGCTCCCTGCGCCTTGCTCTCTGTTCTATATTTTGTTTACTGCCGCAAGAACTTACTTCTTCAAAAATCCCATGGCCCCACTCTAGAATACAGCCCATTCTCCAGAAATAGCCACATGGTTTTCCCTTGGTCAGCCCCCAACCGCATGCCAACACCTGCCCAAGTCAGTTTTTGTTTTCTTTCTCTAGTTGAATTTTCCTTCTCCCATTTCAGCATCAAGCCCCTTTTGTTCCTATTGGCTTGCTAGGCCGGGCCCACTTCAACTTTTTTTTGTGTCTGTTCTTTTGGTTCCTCTTCAGTCGCAAGACTTGCTTTGGAATTTTTTTTTCTTTTTTTTTTCTTGACTTTTCAACCTTGCATTGTCCAGTCGCACACAGCCAACAGCACCCATCTTTACGCTCCGTTTTCTATGAGATAACAACTGAATCTTAACTCGGGCTCTTCACGAAAGTTGTAACTCCAGATGAGTAGATAATTTTAGAATCAAGAACCATCTGATTTGGACTTTGGAAGCTCAAGTTACGGCCGCTTCAAGTTGGCTAGACAGACAAAATTTGAAGCAGCTTTCCAGACCTGATTTCGAAACAATGTTTGGAGGCCCAAACGAACTCCGATTTTTGCAAACCAAACCTTTCTGAAAAGACCAAGACGTCCTCTAAAAACTTCATGAAGACCATTTTCTAATTCTGAAAATCTAACGCTATCTAAATCTCAATTGAAACTCAATGGTCGAATCTGCCAAAAAGCCAAAAATAGTTCCAAAAATATTAAGTGAAAAGCGCCATTTCAAACTATCTCTCGCCAACAAAAAATGCAGTATTTGAGATTTAAAATATTATAAAATAATGCTCAAATATATCTCACTGTAAATAGAAATTAAATTTAATAAAATCAATTGAAGCCCAACATTTCTATTCATAATTCTAGCAATTTTAATCAAATAATAGGACATTTAGAGTGCACTTTTGCGCACTCATCAGGATCTGGCCAGCATCAGGATGGAAGCCTATCAATAGAGAATGGTCAACAAATCCAAGGTAGGACTCAAGACAGTCAGCTTTCAAGTTGGAGACTTCGTCTTAAGAAGAGTCTTTCAAAACACCAAGGATCCTACCATGAGAAAGTTGTCACCAAACTGGGAGGGCCCCTACAAAGTAACAAAGGTTGTTCGACCTACCACCTACTGGCTAGAAGACATGACTGGGAAGCCTGTTCCTAGGCCATGGAATGTGGAACACTTACGGAAGTACTATCAGTAGAGAGGTTTTCTTTTACTTCCATAAAGTGTCCATCTATTAATGCACAGGCCTTCAGAGCCTGGTCCATAAATGTACAAGTCTTCGTACTTGGTCCATTTATTAATGCACAGGCCTCTAGAGCCTGGTCCATAAATGTACAAGTTTCAACACTTGGTCCATCTATCAATGCACAGGCCTCCAGAGCCTGGTCCATAAATGTACAAGTCTTCGTACTTGGTCCATCTATTAATGCACAGGCCTCTAGAGCCTGGTCCATAAATGTACAAGTCTTCGTACTTGGTCCATCTATTAATGCACAGGCCTCTAGAGCCTGGTCCATAAATGTACAAGTTTTCGTACTTGGTCCATTTATCAATGTACAGGCCTCCAGAGCCTGGTCCATAAATGTATAAGTTTCAACACTTGGTCCATCTATCAATGCACAGGCCTCCAGAGCCTGGTCCATAAATGTACAAGTTTCAACACTTGGTCCATCTATTAATGCACAGGCCTCCAGAGCCTGGTCCATAAATGAACAAGTCTCAGTACTTGGTCCATCTATAATGCACAGGCCTTCAGAGCCTGGTCCATAGTATACAGGTCTTAAATACTTGGTCTATTTCTTAAATATACAGGCCTCCAGAGCCTGGAGCAGTCTAATGCACAAGCCTTCCGAGCCTGGTCCGTCTTCAATTAGCAAACTCTATGATCTAGTCCATCCAAAGACAGAAGTCCCGGACATCTACAAACTAAAGTTTCTTAGATTGGAACACCTCAAATTTGATAGCTATATTGCTTGGCTTATCTGTCAAACGAACAACAAGCACTATGGTACCGATCAGGAGTGAAACACTTTGATTCAAGCATTTTTCTAAGGTTTCTTTGATTCATTCTCAGAACATTCAGAAGCGCACGAGAAAGTATTTTAACTACAAAAAAGCACAATCGAATACAAAGACATCAGATCTGAGAAAAAGAGATTCGATTTTATTGATAAATCAGAAGATTTACATCAGTACAAACACATCACTACAGAAGCTACTACAGAAGCTATTACAGAAGCTATTACAGAAGTTACTACAGAATCTATTACAGAAGCTACAATTCTCAACATGTTGGCTTTCCTTCACGAGATGATAAAAGGGCACAGGATCCACAACTTCCATTACCGCCGCCGCCGGCTCCATTTGAAAGGAAGGGGCCCTAAACCCCAGTCTGCATCAAGGAGCGCCCAGGCCATTTCATCATCATCATCATCAACTCCATGACCAACGGATGATGAGGGCTCTGGGCCTCAGGAGACTTTTCATTCTCCACCTTTGTAATCGGCATGACACCCTAGCAAATTGAAGCAAGGGTCTCTGCCAAGTCACAAGGGGGAGGAGGCAGCCCACATTCATCTCCCTCAAAGCAGTTGTCACACTCCGGCTGACTGGAGCGAGGATCTCAAACGAGACGTAAGGAAGAGGAGGCAACTCACCCTCGTCTTCATCACCAACGCTCCAGGCCTCGGTTGAATCAGGGAAGGACCACCACCAATCGGAGGAATCTCGACCGGATGCCAGAGGAAACAAGAAGACTTGTACCTCCTTCAATCCTTCCTTGGAGACTAAAAATAGGGGAAGGTTAACTCTCGGCCACAGTTTAATCGTTCCTAATTCAGGCAAGGAATCACCCATCATCTCCGGGCGAGTGACAAAACTCCGGCAGCATATAAAGTCTCTCTCACAAGGGGACAATTTGAAATCAAAAGGTTGAGCGCAACTGTGTGCCCTCGTTTCCATTTATATAGACCCTTGAAGTCCAAAAGCCACCCAACTGAACCGTCGTAACGGTGAAAAAGAGAGTGGCCTCGAAATCCTAAAACGACGGTTGAATAAATAAACAGTGCATTAAATATGCCTCTTCGATATACCAAGGGACAGGTTACAGAACTTTCTAAACAGAGGCCACAGTCCGGCACTGAAGCTCTCGAATCGGCAGAGAGGGGAACAAAGTCTAATTGTACAGACCCCCTATTCAAGATTCAGATCTTCTAGTCTTAACTATTTTATGACAGGCCAAGTCATATGACAAAGCCCAAATAGCTCGGATATATCCCAATCTTGAGTACTCAGCATGCCGAGTATCATAATGACAAGTACAAGCTGCTTAGTTATCTTCACAAGCTCTTGATTCAGAGCAGTCTATCTCAGAGCTCTACAGAAGTCTACTCCCACTCTATCAGGCTCTGTCTATCTAATTATATTTACTTTCTTGTCTTATTATAATAAGGCAGTTGAAGTTAGTCTACATTCACTATTCAGTGACAAGTATCGAAGTTCAGAAAGCGACTATTGATTGCTGAACAGTTGATCTAACATGAAAAAGGCTCAGAGCAGCCACACTTACGACAAAATTGCACAGAAGGGAGGAACACAAGAAGAATCCGAAGAAAAGTCAATTTTATTGATCGGAAGAATTCATTCATTACATAAAAAAGAAGTAGCAAAAATAAAAACCCATAGAGCCTCAAGACTTCCCAGAAGGGCCTGCGTCCTCTTCCAAGTTAAGGGCAGAAGCCCCAGCTGTCTTATCCGGATCAGGACGAGATGAGGTAGGTTCAGGGGGAACAATTGATGAAACGTCAAAACCTGAGAACTGAATCTGGAATCTAGTTCGGAAGCTTTCAAAACCGAACAGGATCGGCTCATCACCCATCTGTTCAACCTCATCTTTCAATATTATCTCAGTCTCAGCCCTGGCATGATCAGTTGCCTCCTGAACATTCTGATCGAAGGAACTCCGGAGATTAACCAACTCCGCCTCAAGCCCCTCAACCTTCTGAGCATTTATGTCCCTCTTAGACTCTGTCATGGTAAGGTTGGTGGTAGCTTCCTTCAGATCTTCCTCAATGCTCTGAATCTTGGATCGGGCTGTCCCAAGCTCCATCCTCATCTCTTCCACTTCAGCCCTCAACTTCTCGGCCTCCTCAAGGCCTATGGGGGTCACCATCAGAGCAGCCAAGCTATGCATACTCTGCGCAAAGCAAGACAGACGGTTTAGATTGAACGAATAAACAAACAGAAAAGTCAAGAAAAGCTTCAGAAGCTACCTTCATCTGGAGATTCATCATCTCAGTCATCAGCTTAGAGGGGTCATCCCCTTTGTATCGGTGCGGGCCATGAGCCTATATTTGATCGAATGCCCTCTTGGCAATTTGATAGTACGGCTCGGACGGTACAGCAGGTGTTTTCCCCTTCCTAGTCCTCCTGCTCGGACCAGAAGAGGCAGGAGGAGCAGCCGAAACAGGGACGGCAGGTTCAGCCTCCTTCTCAGCCTCGGCAGGGGCTGGCTCAAGAGAGCCAGAAATCAACCTCCTCTTCTTTACTTCAAGAGGGGCATCAGGCTCAGCTCGGGAGGAAGACTCCCCCACCACTGAGGCCTCCGGCACAGCCCATTTTGACATCAACCTCTTCTTAAGCTCTACATTATGGGCAGCCATCAAGTTTGATGGAGTTATAATAACAGAATGAGCCCGGTTAGGAGTCGAAAGCAGTACACGGTACTGATCCCGCAGTGCTTCAGTAAAATCGGACCTCTTCCAAACACTCCTAACTGCGCACAAGTAAGGAAAGATATATCAGTTTATCAGTTCGGAAGGCATAACAAGGCTAAAAGTAAGTCTAAAAGAATAAGCCTAACCCTTATGACCCGTAACACGAGGGAACGACGAGGCCTTTCCTTCCTCAAAGCCTTCATGCTCCCATCCTCCTCTGACGAAGAAGTACCACTTCTTCCACGTTTTGTAGGAAGTGGGAACAGAGGACAGGGGTCGGAACCCCTTCTCAAAGGACATATAGAAAAGGCCCTCTGCCTGCTTGAACTTCAGATCCATGTTGCTACGGATCAAGTCCAGAGACACATCCACCTTGTTCAGGTGTCCCAGCACCACAAACCCTAAAAGCTGCCGCCAGCTATTGAGATTCAGGTCGGCAGGGCAGAGCCTGTACAAACAAAAGAATTGCCTGACTAAATCCGACAATGGGAGTCTCAAGCCCATTTCGAACCAGGCAAGGTAAACACAAATCTCCCTGGCTTCAACATTATGGGGATGATCCATGGGGCCTGGCACTCTGCAGGTCACATTTGAGGGAAATTTGAATTTCACCCTCCATTCATCTAGAAGGCTCTGAGTGACAGCACTCTCACCCTCTTCTCTACAGGAAGACCTACCAGAGGTCTCCCCAGCCCTGTCTCGGGCTCCTCAAAAGCATCAACTATCCTAACCCCAAGACTAGCGGGAGGATCAACAGGCATCTCCCCAATAACTTCAGGAGCAGGATTACCCACATCTTCCACAGAGGACGGTACAGCCATCTCAGGAGGATTTCCCACTCCCTCATTTACAATTGGGGATTCAGAAGGAGCAGACATTATTCCCAGACTTAAGAAGAAAGAAGCAAGAGAAGAGAAAAAATTAGTCGAACCTGTTCTAAACTCAGGGAATCGATATTCTTCAAGGATGCACGAACCAACAATGGCGAATGAAATCTTCTAGCACAGTGAAAATAACGGGGGAAAGGTCATTCCAAAATCTCATCCCGTATTTATAAGCACAGTATCAGAAGGGACCCACCAAGCCCAAACGCCATGATGGTTTGGAACAATGATGATTTCGAGAAACCCAACTATCAGCCCAGTACAATGATGACCTTGAAAAGACTTAATCTCCGGCTGTGCAATAAATGCCTTGGAAGGCGAACGGACAAGACACATGACTCTCCGAAAAAGGCTTAGCCCTAGTTGCTTGCTAGCATCAAACTAGGACTTGGGTGGGGAGTAACTGATATACCATAAAAGAACAGGCCAATCAACACTTGACACGTGTGACCACAGTCCGACCTATGCTCGGCTAACATGATTCTCACTCAGCCAATGACCAAAAGCTCAAGCATCCAGATCATCATATAAGGTCGGAAGTGGCCGAACATATATATATATCTAGAACAGATCACAGGGTCCAGACCAACACTCCAGAACTCGTCACCGCCTTAGCGGGTGCCGAGCAGGGAATAAGGAAGCAGTCTTCAACAAGGAAGCAGTCTTCAACAAGGAAACTACCATTTATGGTTATCTCTATGCAAGGTAGCTATCTTCAACAAGGAAGTAGTCTTCGACAAGGAAACTACCATCTATGGTTATCTTTATGCAAGGTAGCTGCAATCTCCGATGATCAAATCCCTATATTCATGGCGTTGAATCCTAATCAACTTAGGAAAGCCACAGCTTATAAATTAAACTCTAGAGGTATGCCTTATTTCTTATGGTCATTCTTTGGCTTTCAATACAGTCTTTCAATTTCTTTTACTTACTTAAGCATCGGAGCAGCTACCGCCGGAGCCAATCCGGTGGTCCTCTGATCATCTTTCTGAGTGTTCTACAGGTCACGGAGTCCATACTTATTGCGAGCCGAAAAGTGCAGCACCAGAAGCTAATCCGCCTTTTAGGCAGATAACCGGCTCGGCTGGGGGTCCTGGCCTCTTAGAAACCTGGCTCGAGAGACCTTATCCCACCTGTCAGTACACGAAAGGGCGATCCAGTTATAGCCTAAAAACCAAACCTACCTACCCTACCCCCGCCTTTTAGCTGCAGGACAAAGAAGCCTTCGGGCAATCTATACTTCTATTAAATGGGGCATGAAGGACGAAAAAGCAGCCTACCTTCAAGAGCTCACGCCATATAAGGGCTCCTGCTTCTGCACTTTGGCTTTCCTTTATTTAAACTCTCGGATAAAAAAACTCCAGGGATAGAGTCTCGAGAACTTCATCCTTCTTTTGGGGAGCTTGAATCTGAGGGGCCCCGAGGTGTCCTCCCATGCACTTCACTTTAAGAACCCGTGGGGGTAGGCACCTTAGATACACTTTCAGGACAAGGAAAAGGGCCAGATAGGTATATCGTTAAGAACCTACCCCCGCCTTTTAGTAGAGACCCAAACACCGAGCTTTTAGCTGCACGAGAAAAAAGCCCCTGGGGAATCTATCCATGGAAGATCTATCCATATAATAAATCGGGAAGGCAGGACGCCAAAGCTAAATACCCCGTATTGAGCTACAAGCACACTACAGAGAAGACCAAGCAGATGAGTCGAATCTAGCATCTCGCAATGGGGCCAATGAGAAAGCTGCCAGCCTTCAAGAGCTGGAAGTACAAGAAAGGGGGCGATCCAGGTATAGCATAAACAACCCGAACACGCCTTTAGCTCTAGCTCTGATCCCCCGCCTTTATCATATGAGAAAAGGCTACGTAAGATCTATTCTATATAAATTAATCCTTCTTTCTTGTAGGCAGCTACCCGGAGAGGCCCTAACATATACTTGACTCCTAGAACCTTTGCTTTTTTTTTGGTTCGGGGCACCTTATCTCAACTTTCAGTACAGGAACGGGGAACTTATTCATGAAATCAACCGACCCAGCCTTTTTTATTTATTACCGGAATAGCCAATGCTCGGAAACGGAGCGCGGAGTTTTCTCCTAGCTAACAAGAGCAGAAAGCCAGAAGATCCAGAGGAGCTAGTAGGAGCAAGCTACCTTATTCTTGACTTAGCTTTGAACCTTTACCCTAGCTCACGAGAAAAGAGGACGTAGGGGGACATATTCATGGGGTATTGATTTGGAAGGCAACCAGTCCTTCGAAATGCAGGGAAGGCGAACCAACTTATTCAGCTGGAAGCATGATTGGGGAAAGAAACGGAAGCACGATTGGGGAAAGATGAAGACGGTGTTCAGAAGGAAACCCTTGGACCGTTGGGCAGTACGAGGCACTCGTAGCCGATCCCTTATTAATATGTTCCTGGTATTCTAAGCCTTTGCTCCGAAGTACAAAACCCCGACTTTGAGAGACCAGACCAAACCCACTTATTGAGCTGGAAGTCGCCCTATGCTATCCCGCTTTTTGACATAAAAAAATGGGGACAATTTCTATTAATTAGTAAATGGGGGAGGCCCTAACATATACTTGCTGGGTGAGCTCGAAGACCACGAAACCGGAAACAGGCTTTCGCACATCAACAAATGGCGCACCACTTGAAAAAAAAGGGCTTCCAGCAGTGATAGCTGAACTCCCTCTTTCGCGCGACTCGATCACTACATGAACCGGACTTGGCGCCGGGTCTATCTCATAGTCAATAAGCCTCTGTTCGGGCCGAACCTGGAATGGTGGCTTGGACGAGGTTGTCCTCTCAACCCCTATCTCCGGACTCATATCATCTATTTCCTACGTGAGCAGATGCGCCCGAAGGAGTTAAGGTTGATACCCGATGATCTCTTTGCCAACCATCAAGTCAAAGACTTGCCTGGATTGGTCAATCTTGAGCTTTACTCAAATAGGGGGGTTCAGGACTGGCTCGCGTATAATCGCTGGTACTATGGTACCGCTTTGTGCTGGGATATAAAAATTGACAGCTTCTTTGAGACCAAGGTCCTAGTCTTGAATTGGAAGATCACCCGGAAGGATGTAAATCTGACTAGCTTTGGTCTTCTTTGGAGGGTCTATGACCTGATTGGTCGCTTGGGTATCCCCTTTTATATCAATAGGGCCTTCCTTTTTCATAAAAAAGGAAATATGGCGCGTACTCTTTACACTTTGGTACGGAGGGGCGGACCCTTTTGAACTACAACAAATGGCACGAATGAGAAAGCTGCCAGCTGAGCTGGAAGACCAGGAAAGCAAGCACCCTTGGCTTGGGGCACCTTCTATCACCTTAAAGTACAAAGAAGGCCGATCCAGTTCTATACGAAAAACCAGACACCCGCTGCAGGAATCTGGTATTGGAGTCCCGCATCGAACTATGAAACCCGGTATTTTTCATTAAAATCGATTTTCCCTCGGGTGACTAAGCTCAAAAGTGGAATCGTTTAGAAACCCCCGTATTTTTCGCTTAAAATTCGCTATTTAAGCAATCACAAAGAAGAAGAATTAGGCAATGATAATTGTTCAATGAAAAACGATTTTTTAAGCCGTAGGCGAGACTCGACAATACCTAGTCTCTCCTAACTACTTATTCGGAACCATTTTTCGGCCTGCATTCATAAAGGAGGAACCGAAGGAAGCATCTAACGTGATGATATAACCATCATATATGATGAGTACATGTCCGAAGATTTTTAAGATGTCCTATCAAAAAAGCACTATGTCCAGATGCGAGGAGGATTGAAGGAAAACTCCACCTTCTACAAAGCCAAAGACTTCGAAGATCTTTGGGTTGATTGTCTTAGGCAAGTTCGAGAGCACCGGAACACTTTTAGATGTAGAGTAGGTGAAAGACACTTCTGTCGAACTCAGACCTGCAAGTAAAGAGGAGAGCATGCAATCCGTCGGTATGTCTCTCAAGCCTGACTTATTTAGATCCTCTTTTAGAACTAAGCAACTCGATGATGTGCAAAATCAAAACAAAAGGAGGACCTCTTAAACCTTTGTATATAAAGGTAAGGGGAAATTCTTTCAGATGTGAGGAACCTGGGGAGTTTTCTCACAGGTGTGCAGCCAGAGGTCAATTCCCTGCCCTCTTAGTTATAAGAGTCTTGACTGATGCTGAATCAGAATCCGCAGGTGGAAATAGTGAAGCCGGAGTAAGACACTGGATCGTTGGACTCATGCTACTAGTGCTTCAATCTCAAGACCCACCCCATGAGTATTACTCTAAAGGGGGAGCTGAAACTGGTAAAGGTAGCTTGCTCCTACTCCTATAGCGGAAAGCAGTACTCTTCCCTTAGTCACTTCAAGAAGTATGGAATCTGACCTGTCTTTATCCGAAGTCATGATGTTACTTTAACAGATGGAATTCTTTTTATCTGCAATAAGGATTTGATAGATTCTATGCCTTACCCCCATTAATCAGTCTCAGTAGTGGTAGTGTTTAGGCATTCAAATCTTTTGATGCTTTTACAGCTAACCATGGACTCCATTTTCTTCTATTGATAAGGAAGGACTTAGGAGAAATGTAACAGGCCTCCAGATTGAGGCGCCCAAAGTGTGATCCTAAGGCAGCCATTAATCAGTCTCACTCAGCATGTAGCTGAGAGGGTGTACACAGCAGATGAACCCTCCTATTCAGCTTTACTAATATATATAATAGAAGAAAAGCAGCAGAAGTGGGAATCAGTAATGACAAGACCTGTGCCTGAACAGTAAGGTGGATTTACATATTTTCTTTCTTCCTTATAGAAAGCGCATAATGTTACTTTAACAGATGGAATTTCTTTTATAGATGAGGGGAAGCCTTTAAGAGATAGGGGTGGAACGGCATGCTCCATAGACCTATACATGAAGCCGCTGTAGTCGGACCAGCTTTCGGACTGCTGACTAGCCTTCGGGCTAAACACTAAATGAACTACTATAATGAAGCTATTAGCCAGTAAGGAAGAACATCTGTCTTTCCTTTCGCTTTTGAATGATTGAAATGGAACGTCGGGACTTCCCTCTTAGCAACTTCAAGGTAGTGGAAGGAAGTGACCCTTAGGAAAGGGGCACGAGTGGAACGGCATGTCATTTGCTGTTAGCTGTTAGCCTTTCTAGCGGCTTTCCTATCTTTTGTTTGCAAAGCATTCCTCTAGCAGCCAATCTTGCTTCGCCCTACAGCTAGTGGAGACAACGACTAATAAGATTGACGACAGGAGAACTGTCACGACCCGAAATCCACCCTATGCGGATCTCGTGTCGCGGGGCCGACCCGAAAGCCGTCCCTACTTTTTCCATTCCTGTATCATAGTACTAATATGCAAAGTACTAAAACCTCAAAACAATAACAGCGGAAGTCTTATCAGTAATAATACATCAGCGGAAGTCTTTCAATACACAATGTTAGCGAAAATCTTTACAATACATAATATGGTTCTACATAAACAAAATAAGAACCAAACATGACCAGCACCCGAGGGTGGTGAATACATGGGAGAACTAAAACATAAACTGATCCATTTCCTTAAATGTCCTTCTATGTCTTTAAACTCCTACCGGGGTCTCGCGGCATCAGTACCTGAAATGGGGGTGAGGAGGGTGGAATGAGCTACAAGAGCCCAGCAAGTAAATACAGATCTCCGACACTGGTATCGAGGATCATAAAGGAATATGAATCCAAGAATAAGAATATGATAGCCGATCATAAAAATCAAATGCTATAATAGCCAATGGAAACAGTTGCCATAAAGGCCAATAAACAATGGAACACAATGTACAATTAGGAGTAAGGGACATATCATCAACATGAAACTCTTAACATGTGAACAGTGGCAAATGAACAGTAGGATCACAATGTGGAATCAGTAGGAATGGCATAACAATGTTCTAGAATTCTCAACGATAATACAATAACAAGAAAGTACTGCCATTATAATTGATCACAATAAATCAATCAAGGAATATCTTGCAATACAAGATAATCATAAGAACAATGTAATTCAACAATTTTAGTTGAACAATCGTATAAGAGATGCTTTTGTTCTGTGTCAGGGCTTGATATGCCCTCGGTCTTTGGGGGCCCGGTTTACCCCCTTCAGTGCATTCTAGTGTATGGCCATATGTCCGTTCACGGACTCGACCCGAAGGCCTTCAGTGTATTTAAAAGCATCGGATAGATATTGTGACTGAGCACAAATCCAGTATACATAAACATTTCATGATCATAAATGATTCCATAGGAGTATATAAAATGGAATATCATCAATTCAATGGAAACATAACAATAGGCATTTGAAAGTACGGTTCAACATGATAACAATGGTACAACAATAAATCAATGTCCACCAGATAGAACAATATCACATTGTGGAGACAATAACATCAGATACGCTCAGGAGTACAATTTTTGGCAGTAAAAGAATGAACTTGGCTTGATAACACCACATGGAAGAGAAAGGGTATTTACTTACCTCTAATGCATTGCTAAATCAGTCTCCTGTAGGTTTTCCTTTTCCCGTTGAGTTCCCTATATATCAGTAAATACGTTTCAGAATAATTTCTATTCACCAAATTCTATGCCTTGCTATGATCAGTATTTCTAATACTTATTTAGACTTTTATATGTCCGTTGTTCTCGGAACCTCTTTTCATAATTTTGACATTACCAATAGATTCGGAAGGTTCAGAATAATAAAAATTCACTAATTATTTAATTCAATCGGAGTCCATTTGACTCACCTATGAAGCAGGGGTATTTTGGTCATTTTTACAAGTCGTAACTTTTCGGGACTCTGTCTCATGAAACGGACCTTACCAATGGACTCCGAGCATCCGAGATAATAAAAATTGACTATTCATTTGCCCTATTTGGACCTTGTTTGACCCACTTTTGAGTCAGGGGCATTTTTGTAAAATTAACATTTTTCTGTTGGGCCTTAGTGGAATTTTTCAAAACATTTGGGGCTGGTTCATAAATTCCATAAGCTGCGGTCTGAACCAATTGGTTCAGACCCCAAAACCCTAAACCGGTCAGCCTTTCTCCTGAACCAAACGGTTCAGTTTCATTCAAGAACCGGAATACAATAACCCAATTCCCTATCCCTATCCATGGTTCGGTTAACCCCAAAACCCAATTCTATTTATTATTCCAGTTACCAAACAGCCCTAAATCCATTTAAACCAAAAACCCAAAACGACACAGTTTGGCTCCGTTTTTATTTCCGGTCGGGTACCGACCCGATCCAACCCGGATCCATCCCCGAATAGACCCACGCTTTTCCGATCTTCTTCCCCATGTCTCCGGTAGGTTTCCGGCGTACACTGTCATCCTCTCCGGCGACGGTGACTCATTTTTAATCATTTTTTAAGCCGTTTTCAATGCCATTCCATTCCTTTCCCTCCAAGGATCTCGACCCTAGCCTCGACTTGCCCTAAAGCCCTCCCCATCATCACGAAATAGGGGTTTAACATTTTCGGCCGATTTTCCGGCCATGTGGATTCTTCTATTTCATGGCGTTTAAATCACGGTTTTGGCTCAAAAATGTTTCTAGTGTGTTTCTACACTTGTGTAGGTCATTTCTAACAACTCAAAACAAGTTTTTAAACATAAAGTTCATGGAACCCGATTATCCTCCCGAACCTGCAATTCAAATTTTCTCTATGGTTTCTACACCATTTAGCTTCATTCTTTTTGCAATAATTTCTATATTTCATGCTTGTTCAGACCCCCCAATTATATCTAAGCTTTATGCTTTAAATCGAAATAACAGAACTGAAATCAATTACCTGGGTTTCGGATTTTGAGCTCACTGTGACTCTCCCACCTTTCTGTTTCTGAACCAATCTCTCTCCCTTCTTCTCCCCTTCAGTTCCTGACCCTTCTTTCCTTTTCTAACCTCTCATCTCTCAAACCCGTATACATATATATATATATATATGCAAAACACTCACCGCCTCTTCTCTCTCTACCTTATCTCTCTCTCTTCCCATCTCTTTCTTCATTCCCTTTAACCGATCCCCCAGTCGGTGGCCCTTGCCACTTGTAGCTGCGGTGGCAGTACACCCATGCACAAACAACACCTCACACATAGTTTTCTCTCTCTCTCTCCTCCTCACACGTTGCACCCCACAGTATATATATAATATTATATATCACTCAGTTGCCCCCATGGTATCAAGGCTGTCACGTTACACAATATACACATTTGTAATATATATTGCTCTCTCATGCACTACATGAAATCTTGAGATTTCCACCTGCCCATTTCTTTTCTTTTTCTTTCTTTTCTTTTACTTCCATTGGATTATAATATATACATATATTATAAGCTGACCGTATACACATATATATATATTTTTATATTCATAATCATTTAGATTTACTTTAAAGAAAATTATGCGTCGCCATTCACTTGCACGTTTTTCAGTAAACTCGGCTTCCGGTGCAACGGCACCCGGACACCCGTGACTGTTTGCCTCTCGTACCTATGCATCGTAATTAAACAATACAGTCTATTACGCATCCACTTTTATTTATGTCATATAACGACTTATAATTCGGGATTACATTTTATAGCCCGGTCCAGCCCGGTGTACATGCTATATCCCGGGTCGGGATATTACATTCTTACCCCCTTAAAAATAAGTTTGTCCCCAAACTTAACGGTTCTAACTTAGTGGTTTTCATGGTTCCTTTTACATCACGATATAACTTAAATAAGCTGTTACATTAACTAGATAAAGATTTTCTGCTGAGAATCAAGTTTTACTGTCACGTTAGATCAAGTTTTACAGTCACATCAAATCAAGTTTTACTGTCACGTTAGATAAAGTTTTACAGTCACATCAAATCAAGTTTTACTGTCACATTTGTAACTGTACTACCCTCTTTATAATTCCACGTATGCTTCGAAACCTTCCCATGAAACACAATTTCCTTCCTATGATTCTTTTCGACTTCTGTAATTTAAGATATCTTTTAATGAAGGAAATTTTAAAATTTCTAAACGTAGCTTGACAAAACTCTATCCATTCAGTCTACTAATAGATCTAGAGTATATATATCATTTGACATGATATTATGTGGAACTCATAGAGTTCACATCGGCTTCTATGTATCATTTCCTCTACAATAAATCTGTTATTCTACTAATCGTTCCTTGACCTCAAGTCAGCTATGTAAGAGTATTTGTATCCCTAGTCCATATTTCACATGTCCTGTATCTAACACGTTTCAATGATAGTTCTCTTGACGATCACGTAAGCAATGAGTCAATGGTCCAGGCGTTCAGTTCCTACAGTCAGTTAGTAACATATGGGAACACATTAAATGTGTAACATAACATAGAAGATAGACCAATCATAAGTAACCCTAAAAGTATCATTTTCCAATAATGTATTTTGATTAACTGTTACTCCTCACCTGTATAACCTTTCAAGGTGTCATTCCTCTATCTAGATATCACAGTTAATTTATTACCTTTTCAAGGTATTTTCATTTCATTTAGATATTACTGTCAAATTCACTACTTTTCAAAGCGTCATGCTTCCAATTCTATATTACATTCTATCCCTCAATGAGCACTAATTGTTTCCCGCGTTTATTATGAAACATAATTTAATTCTCACAGATTCTCACTGTATAAAAACCAACAAGTTCCTAATCCGTACGTAGAATTTCAATTCTCAATAACTCTCGTAATATAGATTGATCTTTCGATCATAAACATCAAATCTGTAGACTAGATATAGTAATTTAATTCTTAAGGCTCTCTTAGTACAGAACAATCATTAACCATAACTCAATAAATATCAAGTACATGTTTCCATAAGATAAAACAATCTTAAGGATTTCTAGATCCAATATTACTATGATTCCTTCCAAGTTTAACTGCTATCTCCCATTGAAACCTCGTTGATTAGCTATATCTTACTCAAGATTCTTCATATTTCCCGGTACATCATCAATTTGTTTAGAATATTAATTCCCCTGTACTTACCCCCTTTAAGTTCCCTTACATATATATCAATCATCAAATTGTAATCCAATGGATATTCATTATGTATCTTCATAAGACAAAATAATCATTACGGATTATTTATTTCATTATTGCTATGATTCCTTCCAATTTCTTTTAAGTATGACTACTATTTCCTACTCAAGTTTCACTTCTCTGTCTATATCAGTTATCAAAACCTCCTTCAGTATTGTCAATGTCAAATCTCAAGAATTCTCATCACTTATCCTTAAGTACACTACTATCCTTAAAGGTCACTAGTCAATAATCATCATTTTCTTTTTAATATATAGTCATTTTCCGAGACTAGTTGGCTTTTAATATCTTAACTTGCTCTTGTCTTTGGACAGCCCCAATTCATTTAATGTGTTTCAATACACCAAGTTCTTTCTTTGATCAGTTAAACTATACACTTATGATCTGTACCTCCTATATTCTATGTATCGTGTTCATTTCTAATGATTCCCCAGTGTATAGTATTCAGTGATAATGACTCTTTCAAGAGTTGACATTTATTCAATCTTGTCTATCGAGTAATCATTCAATCTCGTCTATCCAGTAATCATTCCTATCTATAACAGTATGTAATTCATTTTAACGATTATAAATCTTACATTTATTCTATCATTATTCCCTGAACTTTATTAATTATGCAATCACTTGGCTCATCAATGTCTTTTAATTTTTCAAGTGGATAATATATCAATCTAACGCTCGTAGATCTATGTTACATACTCTACTTATTTCATGCATAACATCTATCATCAATCATCATCCCTGAACAGTTAATATATAACCTCAGAGTTCTGTCTTTATGTTCAGCTAGCAGTAAATGTTGAAATTATAAATCAGTATGTAGAGTAATATTTAACAATATTGAGCATTTGTAAACAACGGTAAATAATACCTGCGACTACTGGTACAGTAGCCTAATCATCTCTCAATTCACTGTAAAAGATCAATGGTCAGAATTCACATATAAGTCTATCTATCATGTTAGGATTTACTCTATTTGGCATTAGTAATACCAGTGCATCAATCTCATCTCCCATGAACCACTATTTCAAAACTGTTTCAACACCAAATCTTTTTGATACCAGTGAGCTTAAGAATTTGACTTAATGCCCCAATCATTTCCTAGCATCACTAGGTTTGGTAGGATAGATGTCGTAATATTGTAGCATTCTAATCCTCAAGTTCTTTGGGGTATACGTCATTCTAACAGTATCGTAAAGGATTCGTAGTATTTAGATTGGCTAAGGTAGCACTGTGTGTTTCTCAGTTACCCTAGTTACATGATAAGGCGGCCGTTCCTCACCGGTAACAGAGGTCCTGATAGCACATCAGTGACTGTCAATTTTCCACATTTTCTCTTTTTTAACCGTTTACAATCACCGTTATCCATTTTCATGATTTATATTTACTCCTAATCTTCAGTCTCGATCTCTTCTACATCACTAAACCTAACTCCCAAGTATAGGTCACTTGGTGATAATATTCGTGATTTTGCTCCGTATCTCGTGTTCTATGCTCAATATTTCTAAACAATAATCCTCAAGGTAACCATCAAAGTTCTCGTGTTTCTCTGTCTAACATTTTCCAATATTAACCTTCCAGATGTAATAGAATCAGTAATCAATCATCCAATGTTCAATTACTAAGTTCAGTTCGACAATTACATGGAACACAATCAAGTATGTAAGGATCTCTTAAGATCTAAACAAGTTATAAATAACTGGAAGGGTACCTGTGGCTATCTGAGTAGTAGTTTAATCTTTCCTTGACACCAACAAGACTAGTGAGGTAGGTGTGGCACTGGCCGTAGCCTTGGCTTTCCGAGGGCAATTCCTTGTTCACCCTGTGGGGTGATCCTTAACGGTGCCACTATTTCAATGTCCATAGTTGTCTGTTGGGGTGAGCTTGAGGCAGAGATTTGAGAATCTCTTCTATAAGGCGCTCAATTCAGTCTAATTGATCCTTGCCTATCCCAATATTCCTAGTATACACCATTGCTCTAAACCATAAGTGTTAGATAAGTATGTCCATAAAAGTCTACTCGTCTATGGTCTAACCGAGTCAATATAATCTATTGAGATATTCCTTTTTGTTAACCTTGTCTATAAGATAACCATCAATGCTCAAAATAACAATTAATGTTCACATGAAATCTATATCATAGAGACTTCAATTCTATCTATTGATTCAAACTCTAAATGATCTATGTATTTCATAACTATCAATGTATTCCTTGTGGTAACCATGTCTATAAAGATAACCAGTAAAGATAACCCGTAAATTGTCTAATCAATCAATAAGAGAATGATCAAAGATCGTATTAACTCTATATAAGGAAGGTCAGTTACATCTATTTATTCTATTTCTAGTCCTATCTCCTATGACTCACAATCGAACCTATAGCTCTGATACCAAGCTGTCACGACCCGAAATCCACCCTATGCGGATCTCGTGTCGCGGGGCCGACCCGAAAGCCGTCCCTACTTTTTCCATTCCTGTATCATAGTACTAATATGCAAAGTACTAAAACCTCAAAACAATAACAGCGGAAGTCTTATCAGTAATAATACATCAGCGGAAGTCTTTCAATACACAATGTTAGCGAAAATCTTTACAATACATAATATGGTTCTACATAAACAAAATAAGAACCAAACATGACCAGCACCCGAGGGTGGTGAATACATGGGAGAACTAAAACATAAACTGATCCATTTCCTTAAATGTCCTTCTATGTCTTTAAACTCCTACCGGGGTCTCGCGGCATCAGTACCTGAAATGGGGGTGAGGAGGGTGGAATGAGCTACAAGAGCCCAGCAAGTAAATACAGATCTCCGACACTGGTATCGAGGATCATAAAGGAATATGAATCCAAGAATAAGAATATGATAGCCGATCATAAAAATCAAATGCTATAATAGCCAATGGAAACAGTTGCCATAAAGGCCAATAAACAATGGAACACAATGTACAATTAGGAGTAAGGGACATATCATCAACATGAAACTCTTAACATGTGAACAGTGGCAAATGAACAGTAGGATCACAATGTGGAATCAGTAGGAATGGCATAACAATGTTCTAGAATTCTCAACGATAATACAATAACAAGAAAGTACTGCCATTATAATTGATCACAATAAATCAATCAAGGAATATCTTGCAATACAAGATAATCATAAGAACAATGTAATTCAACAATTTTAGTTGAACAATTGTATAAGAGATGCTTTTGTTCTGTGTCAGGGCTTGATATGCCCTCGGTCTTTGGGGGCCCGGTTTACCCCCTTCAGTGCATTCTAGTGTATGGCCATATGTCCGTTCACGGACTCGACCCGAAGGCCTTCAGTGTATTTAAAAGCATCGGATAGATATTGTGACTGAGCACAAATCCAGTATACATAAACATTTCATGATCATAAATGATTCCATAGGAGTATATAAAATGGAATATCATCAATTCAATGGAAACATAACAATAGGCATTTGAAAGTACGGTTCAACATGATAACAATGGTACAACAATAAATCAATGTCCACCAGATAGAACAATATCACATTGTGGAGACAATAACATCAGATACGCTTAGGAGTACAATTTTTGGCAGTAAAAGAATGAACTTGGCTTGATAACACCACATGGAAGAGAAAGGGTATTTACTTACCTCTAATGCATTGCTAAATCAGTCTCCTGTAGGTTTTCCTTTTCCCGTTGAGTTCCCTATATATCAGTAAATACGTTTCAGAATAATTTCTATTCACCAAATTCTATGCCTTGCTATGATCAGTATTTCTAATACTTATTTAGACTTTTATATGTCCGTTGTTCTCGGAACCTCTTTTCATAATTTTGAAATTACCAATAGATTCGGAAGGTTCAGAATAATAAAAATTCACTAATTATTTAATTCAATCGGAGTCCATTTGACTCACCTATGAAGCAGGGGTATTTTGGTCATTTTTACAAGTCGTAACTTTTCGGGACTCCGTCTCATGAAACGGACCTTACCAATGGACTCAGAGCATCCGAGATAATAAAAATTGACTATTCATTTGCCCTATTTGGACCTTGTTTGACCCACTTTTGAGTCAGGGGCATTTTTGTAAAATTAACATTTTTCTATTGGGCCTTAGTGGAATTTTTCAAAACATTTGGGGCTGGTTCATAAATTCCATAAGCTGCGGTCTGAACCAATTGGTTCAGACCCCAAAACCCTAAACCGGTCAGCCTTTCTCCTGAACCAAACGGTTCAGTTTCATTCAAGAACCGGAATACAATAACCCAATTCCCTATCCCTATCCATGGTTCGGTTAACCCCAAAACCCAATTCTATTTATTATTCCAGTTACCAAACAGCCCTAAATCCATTTAAACCAAAAACCCAAAACGACACAGTTTGGCTCCGTTTTTATTTCCGGTCGGGTACCGACCCGATCCAACCCGGATCCGTCCCCGAATAGACCCACGCTTTTCCGATCTTCTTCCCCATGTCTCCGGTAGGTTTCCGGCGTACACTGTCGTCCTCTCCGGCGACGGTGACTCATTTTTAATCATTTTTTAAGCCGTTTTCAATGCCATTCCATTCCTTTCCCTCCAAGGATCTCGACCCTAGCCTCGACTTGCCCTAAAGCCCTCCCCATCATCACGAAATAGGGGTTTAACATTTTCGGCCGATTTTCCAGCCATGTGGATTCTTCTATTTCATGGCGTTTAAATCACGGTTTTGGCTCAAAAATGTTTCTAGTGTGTTTCTACACTTGTGTAGGTCATTTCTAACAACTCAAAACAAGTTTTTAAACATAAAGTTCATGGAACCCGATTATCCTCCCGAACCTGCAATTCAAATTTTCTCTATGGTTTCTACACCATTTAGCTTCATTCTTTTTGCAATAATTTCTATATTTCATGCTTGTTCAGACCCCCCAATTATATCTAAGCTTTATGCTTTAAATCGAAATAACAGAACTGAAATCAATTACCTGGGTTTCGGATTTTGAGCTCACTGTGACTCTCCCACCTTTCTGTTTCTGAACCAATCTCTCTCCCTTCTTCTCCCCTTCAGTTCCTGACCCTTCTTTCCTTTTCTAACCTCTCATCTCTCAAACCCGTATACATATATATATATATATATGCAAAACACTCACCGCCTCTTCTCTCTCTACCTTATCTCTCTCTCTTCCCATCTCTTTCTTCATTCCCTTTAACCGATCCCCCAGTCGGTGGCCCTTGCCACTTGTAGCTGCGGTGGCAGTACACCCATGCACAAACAACACCTCACACATAGTTTTCTCTCTCTCTCTCCTCCTCACACGTTGCACCCCATAATATATATATAATATTATATATCACTCAGTTGCCCCCATGGTATCAAGGCTGTCACGTTACACAATATACACATTTGTAATATATATTGCTCTCTCATGCACTACATGAAATCTTGAGATTGCCACCTGCCCATTTCTTTTCTTTTTCTTTCTTTTCTTTTACTTCCATTGGATTATAATATATACATATATTATAAGCTGACCGTATACACATATATATATTTTTATATTCATAATCATTTAGATTTACTTTAAAGAAAATTATGCGTCGCCATTCACTTGCACGTTTTTAAGTAAACTCGGCTTCCGGTGCAACGGCACCCGGACACCCGTGACTGTTTGCCTCTCGTACCTATGCATCGTAATTAAACAATACAGTCTATTACGCATCCACTTTTATTTATGTCATATAACGACTTATAATTCGGGATTACATTTTATAGCCCGGTCCAGCCCGGTGTACATGTTATATCCCGGGTCAGGATATTACAAGAACACCTTGCTATTGCTCGCCTTCGGAATAGACTAATTGCTAGCCTTCGGACTAGCCTTTTGAAGCTAAGCTAGCCTATCTATAGTATAGTCGAGTAGCTTCCTTGCTTCCTCCTAAAGTAAAGCAACTACGGACACTAAACTAAAGCCGTAGCTAGCTAGCCTTTTGAAGCAGCCTGAAAGCAGCTATAGCGCTTGAAGCGAAGGTACTCAACTGAAAGGATAATAGTCAAGTTTACTAAAGCCGATAAGGAGAGGGAAAGAAAGAGAACAACTATATTACTGATTATTAAAAGAAAGGACTATAACAACTGGCACCTTAGCGAGTCCCTTGGCGAGAAAGAAAAGAGATAACTAATTAACTACGCCTTACTAGCTTTTATTATTCAATAGGCATTCTACCTATTGAAAGAGTCCCTATTGAAAAGAGACTAATGACGCGAAGGTATCCCTTTGCTGGCTCGTATTTGCTGGTTCAACGGATTTGGATCCGCACCACCCCTGCTCCAGCTATCCTAGCCTCTGCATTGCATCATTTATTGCTGCAGGAGATAAAGCTTCAGGATAAACACCTGAATCAACGGCTTACAGGACTATGGAATACTGGGCGTCACTGCTATATGTTGTTGCTGATAGCATTGCTGCTTCTTCAGGTGCCTTTGCCCTCGTTGCCTCTCTCACCCCCTTCCCACTACCGCTGCTTTTGGTGCTGCTAGCTCCGCCCGTTCAACCGGCCGGATCTACTGAATCAACAGAGTCGACTAGATCGAGATCAACATTATGTTCCCTCTAACGATCACAAAATTAATAATCCCCATGGTATTACCAAAAAGAAAACGGGTAAGAACTCAAATCTACAACATAATGCCCATACTACTTAGGTCGCTACTTATGCCCGCTTTTTAGTGGGATAAGGCTACCCAGGTGGTTATGCCGCAATCAGTTAATCGATATCTTTCTTAAAAGGTTCTCTGGGCTAGAGGCTCCCTATATATATATATCTTCCGTCCAAAGGGCAGTTACAGTTACATCTATCAGATATAGTAAGAAAACCCTTGTTCTCGGTAGCTAATCTTGAATATGAAAGCAGTCTTATATAGTTAGTTAGTCCTGCCTGTAATGTAAGAAGTAAGGCTGCTCTCCTTTCCTCCTATGGTTGGTCGTAGACCAGATCTAGAATTCGATTTATCTTTCCCCCTTCTCTTAATAATTTAACTATGAAAAGACGAAAGCTGGGAAGCCTTATCCCACTAAAAAGAGAAGTCGGGCATTCATTCCAGCCTTACTCAAATAGGGGAAGGTAGGGTAAAGGTTCAAGCCAACCCCGCTAACTCCTCTTGTCTTACTGATATCCTCTCTCTGCCCCTTCCCTCCCATGCTTCTCTTGGATTAGAATGGGTGGGATTCAGGATTCAAATAGTCGATTTGGAAATATCTTAAGAGATGGTCGAGCAAGCAGCGGTCCGCTTTACAACTATAATAGGGGGTAGCTGACAGCAGAAATCGAGCATCTTTACCAGCAAGAGAGGACCAACGACGATCAAGGGGGAGAAAGCGGGAGTAGCAAGCAGACGCAGGAGTTGATTACCCTTTTTCAAGGAAGAGGGGAATTCGAAAATGACAGCCCTAAAGACTTTCAACTATTCCACCTAAAGACTTTCTTAAATGGGGACAAAAAGGTGAGGAGACTCAAAAGGATAGAAGAAACTGGTAAATGAGACCCTCGTTTTTAGGAAATGTGAATTGCACAACTCCGGATTCATAGTCGCACAATCGACCTTGTCGCAAGATCATCTTCCCGCGGGAAGATGAACATTGAAAGGGCGGAAAGGGTAGCGACGGAATGTAGATGTTGATTTTGGAGGTCGCGTACTTTAGTTAGAATGCCATCGACACGGTTGAGGCTGCTACTTTTCTTTGGTCCCAACATGCATATATGATGAGTACATGCCAAGCGTAAGGACCGCAGAAGGTACGGCCGGAGAATTCATCTTCAAGTAAAGAGCATGTCGGGCAGGTCAAAGGCGATCCCCCAATCTGGGGAGAATCGAGAGGAACCTAAGCGAGGCCGATGAGTGATATGAACAAAGAAGCTCGTTTAAGTAATTGGAGGGACCATCGATTCTTCGGACGTCAGCTGAGAGACCGAGGCTGGGCGTAGAGAGGGGGGAGAACCGGAGCTTTAATAGATAGGGGCGTGAACATATGCATGGGTGTATCCCCCAACTCCTGTGTTGACGTTCTCCTGTATTGGCGTGAAGGTTGGTCGTAGATCAAAGAGGGCGGATTACCAACGGAAGCCCAAACGTGAGGCTTCGTGAACGAGTGCCTTTGCAGTTAGTAAAGAGAGAATTCCCTCTCACCAACCTTCTTTATGGAGGGTACGAATGTATTAGATTGGGCAGATAGGGGCGGAGACTAGGAAAGAAAGAAGTTCGTTTGCCTTATATTATAATATTAGTAAAGCAACCTTTCGCCTTTATTGAGGAGATATAAAAGAAACATCATCGGATAAAAAAAGGGGCAGCGAAGGCTACGCTACGGTTGGAGATTAATCCCAGGTCCCCTAAGGTTGGTCGTAGATCAGGTTCGGAACGTTTGTCGTAGATAAGGTGGTCGTAGGTCAGGAATGGAATCGATGACTCTTGCTTCTGACTTTCCACGATTGAAGTGGAAAGGGGGAAGGATGGCGTCAAAGCGAGAATGATCGGAAGTTTGCTTAAATGGCATGGTTTGGGCTCTGAAACCAATGTTAGAGAGAGCTTTAATATAATTCCCTAGGCCAAGAACTCCTGTTTTTCATTAGTGAACATGGCCTGAGAATTGATCTCTTGAGAAAGTAGCCCAACTAGGACTTCCAAGATTCTAATTAAACCCCTTTGCATATGTTCCTAAATGGGGGGGACTCGGATCAGCTAAGCTAATCCAACCTCTCTAATGCTTAATGATTCCTGGTTGCAAGTCCTCGTCCGGTAGTGGTCTACTTGCATAAATGTCATCCAAAAATGCCGGGAAAGCGTCCGCTATTTCACAGGTCTTGGTATCGGGATTGCGACCGCTAACATTCCATGCTGTGGCAATGAAACCATTCATAAGTGCAGCCAAGGTCTTTCCGATGGCTACCCAATCATTTCATTCTTTTGATGGATGCATCTGTAAAGGCTAATGTCACTTTTTGTGCGAATTGCTTGTTTGCAAGAAATCTGCTGTTGATGTGGATACTGTCGCATTATCGATCTCTACTCCTACTCTCGCACAATCGACCTCTTTTACTAGTATGAGATTGAGGGGTGAGGTTTTCAACTCAGATAATCACTGGTCTGAAGGAGGCTCTCAAGCAGCGGGTCAAGCCTGACAGCAAAGATGGTTGTAGAAGTTCTTGCCTGCGTGTGCTTATGAATTAGGATGAAGCTACAAGCCTTCGCCTGAACGTAGCTGGGTTGGCAGATGCCCTTCTACCTTCTTCACTGGCAGAAACCGAAGAAGGGTTATTGCTTGGGTCAAGTCCCTATACATTCTTACTAGACCTTCTGACACTCATTGGCAACACGTATTGATTTATATTTATATAACCACCCCTTTCAGCTTTAAGGGATAGGGGGCATACCTTTCTCCTTCTCTCTCCCCCATTTCTCATTTTGTTGAGGTTGAGAGATCAAAAACATCCTTTTTTCTTCACTAGATTCAAACAAAAGGATATTTTTGATTCTGTATATTGTTCCATTGTATACTTGCTTTACTTAATAGGGCAGTCAATAGAGTACGCTTGTTGTTTGACTTTATATCCCTCTTTTGGGTAAGTAATGAATCCTCTCCCCCTCTTATTTCACACTTAGCGAACTGGGGCTCTGTTTTTTCTTCACATAGTATTAGAGCGATGATCGAACCCGGCCAGAATTGTTTGCCGGATTCTTTCATCGCCGGAAAGCTTGTGGTCTTTCTCCCTAACCCTAATCGGGTCTTTCTCTCTCCCCCATTTCTCATTTTGCTCGCGTGCAGCCTGTCGCTGGTTGGTTGGATGTGCCGTCTCTCGCTCTCGCGCGTTCGCAGTCCGATGGTAGCCCATCAGCATTCCTTGCAGATTGGTCTACTGTTGAGTGAGAACCAGGGCGTTGAATCTGTTTTGCACTTTGATGTGACAACATTCAAGTACAAGTTGGATTGGATTTGACAACTACACTAAACCTATTGCTCGCCCCTTAGTGACTCCTTTCTACAATTGAATTGCATTGCTTCCTTAGAACAATCTCCCTCCGTAAACTGCATTCCTTATCACACTTCCGTAGCATAATATAATAAAGTAAAGAAAGGAGTCGGCTTTAGTGACTCCTTTCGTAAACTTAACTCGCTTGGTGCCCTTCGCCGGTTTATTCCTTCCTCGAGCAGAGCAGCAATGTGGCAGGACCGCTCCATTCTCGATTGCCTTAATTGAGACTCCTTCCCTCTTAAAAAAAAGTCCGGTCTGGTTCTTTCTTGAATGTGGAATCGTTAGTGAAAGTTAGATCGTACCCAGTTGCCCGTACCTTATATTAAAAATCAGTCTTCGTCGTCGTCCCCAATCCAATCCAACTTGTACTTGAAGTTCGTTTCGTTACCTTATTAACAAAGTAGACGAATCACTCTCTTTCTCTTTTATAAAAGTTGACTTCTTTTTCACAGCCTATATGCGTATGCGGAAAACGAGAGTCCTTACTTTTCTTTCTCTTGCCCTGACATAATTCAGGGCTATCGGTTTCGTTCTGTTCTCTCTCTCTACCTCTTCTTTTTGACCTAACTTCAAAATCTTTTATGCCCGGCCATACCAACATGGGAAACCTAGCTTCCCTCCCTTTGAAGTGCATTTATCAGATCAGCTCCCCGAGTCACTAGAAAGAGGGTGAAAGGCCCACTACTTCTTCATTCATGGCCTATTTTTTTGTTTGATTGATCTCCTTCATTCGACCTGAGGCAAAAGAGAAGTCATACAAAGAAAGGTTCTTTCATGCAATGCATAACGGGCGGGCCTCCTATGGATTCCTCCAACTCAATGAATGAAGGGAGAAGTATGAGGAAGCCGGCTTTCTATATGAAGATTCAAACAAAAAGGAAAAAGGAACCCCCTAATGCCCTTATAATACATGATAGGGGCTGAATAATCTGACTGAATGAGGAACTTTATGTGGTCTCACTTTACCACCATCTGAAATGCGCGAAACTTCGATTGGTGGAAGCCAGTCCATGAAGATTCTCCCTTTTCTTACGTGCAATTCCCCTCTTTCGGTAAGCATCCAGTATCTCAGCAAATGAACATTTCTCTAAGCTTATCCTGTAGCTTATACGTCGTTTGAAAGCTGCTTCAAGGATCCAACGAATAGCTAAGGTTTGTTGACGATCCCTGGCTACAATCCCAGGGACATCATAAATAGTACCTGCTATTCCTACTTTTTCCACTTCGCATATGGGCTTTATATTCTCTAGGGCGTCAACCATAAGTTTGATTACATCGCGTTCAGTTCGAGCTGGGCGATGAAAAGTTTGATAAACAATAGCACGAACTCTTGTTCTTTTACCTTCTTTCATGCGAAAGTTGACCAACTTCTTGATCAATTGTTTTTGCTCACCATCCAAGCCCCCCATATAGCTGAGAATTTCCGAACAATTTGAAGCCCCTTTCGATGACGAGGCCGAAAAAGAAGTATTACGCGATCCTTACTGTCCATCTTTATCAGCCAACTCCCCTGTTTCCATCTTTCCTTTCAGAGTTTACCACTCTTCATAGCTTCTTGAACTTTTTTTAGGGTCTCGCTCCCTGAGTTCAAGAGTATACACTCTCGCGTCATACGGCTCCGTCCCGGAATCAGGACCTCCCCTTTCCCCCTTTTCATAATAATCGGGCGGGTCCTTCCTTTTTCTTTTTCGGTAAGCGGCTCGTTTTGGGTCACATAAAAAATAGAGAAAGGATCTATACGTGTCTGATTCCCGGCCATTCATTCGCAAGTCACTTATAAGACGTGAGGGATGCTCTAAGTCATAACGGGGAAGGCCGGAGACTTCGCTCAAATGGGGGGCTCTTTTCTCCTCAATAAAATGAAAGGTCTTGGATCTTTTTTGAAATTGATAACTCAATAAGAAATTGGAGCTTGGGATTAGGTTCGCGAAGAAGAAGATCACAAATGAGATCTTGAGCTTCTTGCTTACTCTCTCGAATCGAAAGATCTCTTATCTCCGAGATGAGGATGGCCTCATAAACTCGTTTGCCCAAGGGCTCGATCCAACTGATCTTTCACAAGGGCCAAGTAGCCCCCTGGACGAGTTTGGGGAAGATTTATATAGGTATCTAAAGATTCAAGTCTCTTTATCTTTTTCTAAATAAAGTAAATAAAGTAAATAAAGACCTTTCTCTTTCGGCATTCTCGGTCCTATATGGAGGAACCACCTCTTCCCATGCATCCCTTTTCTTGCTTAGTATCTCCTCCTTGCCGCACTCTTCTGGTACAAAGGACTAGACTGATAATTGTATATATAAAGAAGAGTTGTGTAATACCCCGACCCGAATTAGGGACTATTAAGCTGTTGTGTTAAAATTAGAAATCGACGCCTTTAGTAACGAGGTCGGTTTCAACCCCGACGCGCGAACTTTTAAGTAAATGTCCTGAAAAGTCAGGACGACTGTACATCACTTTCGTTGCAATCACCAACTTGTCGGTTCCGTGATAAGTATATTTTCACGTCGACCGTCGGTCAACGATACGAGTATGAGATTTAGGCACGCATTACGAAGTTACGAAGGATTAGTGTAAAGATTATACACTTAAAGAGAATAATTAATTTTTAAAGTAATTAATTATTTTAATATGAGAAATAAATTGTAACATACATATATATATATAATTAAATGCAAAAATATATACTATATAAATAATGGTAACTTTAAATATGTATGTATATATAATTATACATGAATATATATATATATATGAGTGTGTGTCTGCATGCATGCATGTATGTTAAAATATGTATATATGAGATGTATGTATATTATATATGGAATAAGAGAGCATGCTATTGTCCAAAGTGTACAAAAGTGAGTGTGTGTCAAAGAGAGGTGTGTGTATTATCTAAGGTGTATTAGGGTGTGAACCATGTATATATATATATATATATGTGTGTGTATGTGTAAGTAAAATACAAGTCAAACACCACACACACACACAACCGGCCACTCCATGGCCTGCCAAACAGTGGCAATTCAGACCCACTCATGAAGAAACCTGAAATTGGCTAACCCAAGTAGAGGGGTAATCAGATTTGCCATGATTCACATCTCTATATACAAATATGCATGGTGCTTGTACACACACACACACAACCATCCGAGAGTGAGGGAGAGATTGAAGGAGATTCTAGGACGTTCAGAAGTAGGAAGCAAGAAGCAAAGGGGAGAGAAACAGTTTGGAACAAGGTAAACCCACAAAACACTTGAATTTCTCTCTCTAGAATTTCTATACGTATGAATCTGTTTTAGCCTTTGATTTAGTATATATGATAATTAAAATGAATATACATGAACTAGACATGATTAATTGACTCTAAGACACATCAGAAACACCAGCCGTACACCGAACCTCCATTGCTGAGCTTGCTTGAAACAGGTTTGAACTCGATGGAACCAAACCCTATTTGGTATAATAGAACATCAAGAAGACCTTTTAAGGGTGTTAAAAACACCAAACTGCGATCACAAAACCTAAGAAACGACCTCCAAAAATCGAGTTGCAGGTACGGGTTTCAAAATCGAACCTCGCAAACTCACCATTAAACCTACTTCTTTGAATGGGGATTTAAACCTCATGGGAAATGAAGCAAAATAGAACAAACCTCATGTGATTTGGCTCAGAAATGAGCATTTACGATCGACCTGCAGGTTTAGATTATCGAATCCAAAACCGAACTGATGAACCCATTTCGATTGCTCAAACGAATGCTAAAACGTTCTTAGATGACCCAAAAATGATTTACCATGAAAACAGAAGGGTTTGAGTTGGCCAAAACTCACGAAATTGAAGAAAAAGGAAAACTGCAACTAGGGCAACACTAGTGATGGTCGTGGGGAAGACGGCCGAGTCGACTCACTGTTTGAATCGAGTCACCGAGTTAACTCGGGACACGTGGTGGCTCACGGGCAGGCCACCGCATTATTAAAACGTGGCTGTTTTGGCTTAAGGGTTTTAAAACCCTGATTCAATGTGTTTGGCTATACGGTTATGGCCCAAATTCAATAAACCAGGCGCGAATAGCGTGGCTTATTCCGGTTTAATACCCTTGTCCGCCGTTTGGTTTACGAAAATAGGGAAAAATAAGAAGGGGCCGAAGCCCCTAGGACTCGAACCCCCATCCTCACGCGCGTAAACCCAACTCTTTCCACTCGGCCACGCATGCACGTGTGTCACATATGGGGCAATATTTATATATATAATATATATAAAATAAATCAAAAAATAAAAGGTGCATTTTGCACCTAAGAGGAATCGAACGTGGTATCTATGGGGAGGGAGGTGACACGCTGGCCAGCGTGCCACCCTATTCGACCTGTTACTCGTTGCACACTAAATATATATATCTCATACTTTATAAATTTAATTTAATTTAATTTATTTAATTAAATTAAATACTCCAAAATGGCCCGGTGTCCAAATGAGATGAGTTATATATGTAATCTTACTATCTCGGACCTCCTGAGTCCATTGGTGAGGTCCACGACATGAGATGAGGTTCCAAAAAATTAAAGACCCCTAAAAATGTCAAAATGACCAAAATGCCCCTGCACCATAAATAAGTCAAACGAGGTCCAAATAAAATAAATAAATAGTGGATTCTAACTATTTCAAACATACTGAATCTAATGGTGGGGTCTGTTTCATGAGGCGGGACTCTGAAAAATTTAGACACGTTAAGGTATAAATTACCAAAATACCCCTAACATGTCCTAAGCCGAATTAAATTCTAAGAAAGCCTAAACTGACTTTCTTTGACGCTCCGGACTCAATGGTTGAGTCTATTTGATCAAAAGAAATGTCTAAAATAAAAAGACATAAAATTTGATGAATAGCATCTGTTAGATGATTATAAACTAAAGTATTGCCGAAATATTAAAATAAGACAAGTACAAGGAAATACGATACTAGAAGATACGACATGTGAACATGTGAAGTAAATAAATTAAATTAAAGTTAATGGAACTACCAGAAGAGTATAAAATAAAATTAATTTAATTCTTAATACATTAAGTTGTGTCATAGGTTAAGAATGAGTACGTAAGAAATTTATGAAATCGTGTTAGGATCTAATACGATCTAAGCATAAGCTAAGAAGCATCAGTAGGAGATGTTTGAAGTGAATGTGAAGTTAATGAGGTTATCTATGAATTGTTCTTAGGAACTACAAAGGAAGTGGGAAAGCGCATTATTAGCACTAACCCTAAAGGACCAAGGTGAGTAATCTTGCATTTGAAGTGGAGGCTTTAACTCCATGGATTTCAACGAATGTTTTTAAGTTCAAGATATTTTCAGCATTGGTATATCAAAATTCAGTATTCATGATTTCTGTTTTCTTAAATATTCTGCTATGACACGCTCCACGATTATTTACATGTTTATATCCATAAATGTTTCCTTTTCAAAATAGTTAGCATGTCTGAATTCCTCAAATATTCTGAATTTGATTACTGCAAGTATTGAAGCATCACTGCAAAAGTTATACGTCACATGTTTTAAATACTCAAAAAAGGCTTTTATATAAAATTCATATGACAAACGTTTTGCAAGATAAATAATAAGCACATAGGTAGTGATGCTGCACTTTTCGGCTCGCAATAAGTATGGACTCCGTGACCTGTAGAACACTCAGAAAGATGATCAGAGGACCACCAGATTGGCTCCGGCGGTAGTCGCTCCAATGCTTAAGTAAGTAAAAGAATTGAAAGACTGTATTGAAAGCCAAAGAATGAGCATAAGAAATAAGGCGTACCTCTAGGGTTTAATTTATAAGCCGTGGCTTTCCTAAGTTGATTAGGATTCAACGCCATGAATATAGGGATTTGATCATCGGAGATTGCAGCTACCTTGCATAGAGATAACCATAGATGGTAGTTTCCTTATTGAAGACTGCTTCATTGTTGAAGACAACTACCTTGCACAGAGATAACCATAGATGGTAGTTTCCTTGTTGAAGACTGCTTCCTTGTTAAAGACTGCTTCCTTATTCCCTGCTCGGCACCCGCTAAGGCGGTGACGAGTTCTGGAGTGTTGGTCTGGACCTTGTGATCTGTTCTGGATATATATATGTTTGGCCACTTCTGACCTTATATGATGATCTGGATGCTTGAGCTTTTAGTCATTGGCTGAGTGAGAATCATGTTAGCCGAGCATAGGTCGGACTGTGGTCACATGTGTCAAGTGTTGATTGGCCTGTTCTTTTATGGTATATCAGTTACTCCCCCCCCCCCAAGTCCTAGTTTGATGCTAGCAAGCAACTAGGGCTAAGCCTTTTTCAGAGAGTCATGTGTCTTGTCCATTCACCTTCCAAGGCATTTATTGCGCAGCCAGAGATTAAGTCTTTTTAAGGTCATCATTGTACTGGGCTGATATTTGAGTTTCTCGAAATCATCATTGTTCTGAACCGTCATGGCGTTTGGGCTTGGTGGGTCCCTTCTGATACTGTGTTTATAAATACGGGATGAGATTTTGGAATGACCTTTCCCCCGTTATTTTCACTGTGCTAGAAGATTTCATTCGCTATTGTTGGTTCGTGCGTCCTTAAAGAATACCGATTCCCTGAGTTTAGAACAGGTTCAACTGATTTTTTCTCTTCTCTTGCTTCTTTCTTCTTAAGTCCGGGAATAATGTCTGCTCCTTCTGAATCCCCAATTGTAAATGAGGGAGTGGGAAATCCTCCTGAGATGGCTGTACCGTCCTCTGTGGAAGATGTGGGTAATCTTGCTCCCAAAGTTATTGGGGAGATGCCTGTTGATCCTCCCGCTAGTCCTGGGGTTAGGATAGTTGATGCTTTTGAGGAGCCCCGAGACAAGGCTGGGGAGACCTCTGATAGGTCTTCCCGTAGAGAAGAGGGTGAGAGTGCTGTCACTCAGAGCCTTCTGGATGAATGGAGGGTGAAATTCAAATTTCCCTCAAATGTGACCTGCAGAGTGCCATGCCCCATGGATCGTCCCCATAATGTTGAAGCCGGGGAGATTTGTGTTTACCTTGCCTGGTTCGAAATGGGCTTGAGACTCTCATTGCCAGATTTAGTCAGGCAATTCTTTTGTTGGTACAGGCTCTGCCTTACCGACCTGAATCTCAATAGCTGGCGGCAGCTTTTAGGGTTTGTGGTGTTAGGACACCTGAACAAGGTGGATGTGTCTCTGGACTTGATCCGTAGCAACATGGATCTAAAGTTCAAGCAGGCAGAGGGCCTTTTCTATATGTCCTTCGAGAAGGGGTTCCGACCCCTGTCCTCTGTTCCCACTTCCAACAAAACGTGGAAGAAGTGTACTTCTTCGTCGGAGGAGGATGGGAGCATGAAGGCTTTCAGGAAGGAGAGGCCTCGTCTTTCCCTCGTGTTACGGGTCATAAGGGTGAGGCTTATTCTTTTAGACTTATTTTTAGCCTTGTTATGCCTTCCGAACTGATAAACTGATATATCTTTCCTTACTTGTGCGCAGTTAGGAGTGTTTGGAAGAGGTCCGATTTTACTGAAGCACTGCGAGATCAGTACCGAGTACTGCTTTCAACTCCTGACCGGGCTCATTCTGTCATTATAACTCCAGCAAACTTGATGGCTGCCCGTAATGTAGAGCTTAAGAAGAGGTTGACGTCAAAATGGGTTGTGCCGGAGGCCTCAGTGGTGGGGGAGTCTTCCTCTTGAGCTGAGCCTGATGCCCCTCCTGAAGTAAAGAGGAGGAGGTTGATTTCCGGCTCTCTTGAGCCAGCCCCTGCCGAGGCTGAGAAGGAGGCTGAACCTGCCGTCCCTATTTCGGCTGCTCCTCCTGCCTCTTCTGGTCCGAGCAGGAGGACTAGGAAGGGGAAAGCACCTGCTGTACCGTCCGAGCCGTTTAATGAGCCGGACTATCAAATTGCCAAGAGGGCATTCGATCAAATATGGGCTCATGGCCTGCACCGATACAGAGGGGATGACCCCTCTAAGCTGATGACTGAGATGATGAATCTCCAGATGAAGGTAGCTTCTGAAGCTTTTCTTGACTTTTCTGTTTGTCTATTCGTTCAATCTAAACCGTCTGTCTTGCTTTGCGCAGAGTATGCATAGCTTGGCTACTCTGATGGTGACCCCCATGGGCCTTGAGGAGGCCGAGAAGTTGAGGGCTGAAGTGGAAGAGATGAGGATAGAGCTTGGGACAGCCCGATCCAAGATTCAGAGCATTGAGGAGGATCTGAAGGAAGCTACCACCAACCTTACCGTGGCAGAGTCTGAGAGGGATATAAATGCTCAGAAGGTTGAGGGGCTTGAGGCGGAGTTGGTTAATCTTCGGAGTTCCTTCGATCAGAAGGTTCAGAAGGCAACTGATCATGCCAGGGCTGAGACTGAGATGATATTGAAAGATGAGGTTGAACAGATAGGTGATGAGCTGATCCTGTTCGGTTTTGAAAGCTTCCGAACTAGATTCCAGATTCAGTTCCCAGGTTTTGACGTTTCATCAATTGTTCCCCCTGAACCTACCTCATCTCGTCCTGATCCAGATAAGACGGCTGGGGCTCCTACCCTTAACTTTGAAGAGGACGCAGGCTGTTCTGGGAAGTCTTGAGGCTCTATGGGTTTTTATTTTTGCTACTTCTTTTTGATGTAATGAATGAATTCTTACGATCAATAAAATTAACTTTTCTTCGGATTCTTCTTATGTTCCTCCCTTCTGTGCAATTTTGTCGTAAGTGTGGCTGTTCTGAGCCTTTTTCATGTTAGATCAACTGTTCAGCAATCAATAGTCGCTTTCTGAACTTCGATACTTGTCACTGAATAGTGAATGTAGACTAACTTCAACTGCCTTATTATAATAAGACAAGAAAGTAAATATAATTAGATAGACAGAGCCTGATAGAGTGGGAGTAGACTTCTGTAGAGCTCTGAGATAGACTGCTCTGAATCAAGAGCTTGTGAAGATAACCAAGCAGCTTGTGCTTGTCATTATGATGCTCGGCATGCTGAGTACTCAAGATTGGGATATATCCGAGCTGTTTGGGCTTTGTCATATGACTTGGCCTGTCATAAAATAGTTAAGACTGGAAGATCTGAATCTTGAATAAGGGGTCAGTACAATTAGACTTTGTTCCCCTCTCTGCCGATTCAGGAGCTTCAGTGCCGGACTGTGGCCTCTGTTTAGAGAGTTCTGTAACCTGTCCCTTGGTATATCAAAGAGGCATATTTAATGCACTGTTTATTTATTCAACCGTCATTTTAGGATTTCGAGGCCACTCTCTTTTTCACCGTTACGACGGTTCAGTTGGGTGGATTTTGGACTTCAAGGGTCTATATAAATGGAAACGAGGGCACACAGTTGCGCTCAACCTTTTGATTTCAAATTGTCCCCTTGTGAGAGAGACTTCATATGCTGCCGGAGTTTTGTCACTCACCCGGAGATGATGAGCGATTCCTTGCCTGAATTAGGAACGATTAAACTGTGGCCGAGAGTTAACCTTCCCCTATTTTCAGTCTCCAAGGAAGGATTGAAGGAGGTACAAGTCTTCTTGTTTCCTCTGGCATCCGGTCGAGATTCCTCTGATTGGTGGTGGTCCTTCCCTGATTCAACCGAGGCTTGGAGCATTGGTGATGAAGACGAGGGTGAGTTGCCTCCTCTTTCTTACGTCTCGTCTGAGATCCTCGCTCCAATCGGCCGGGGTGTGACAACTGCTTTGAGGGAGATGAATGTAGGCTGCCTCCTCCCCCTTGTGACTTGGCAAAGACCCTTGCTTCAATCTACTGGGGTGTCATGCCGATTACAAAGGTGGAGAATGAAAAGTCTCCTGAGGCCCAGAGCCCTCATCATCCGTTGGTCATGGAGTTGATGATGATGATGATGAAATGGCCTGGGCGCTCCTTGATGCAGACTGGGGTTCAGGGCCCCTTCCTTTCAAATGGAGTCGACGACGGCGGTTGTCACGACTCGAAACCCACCCTACGCGGATTACCGGATCGCGATCGCCGCCCCGAGACCCGAAGGCCTCGAGACAAGGCTCATACATAAGCAACAATATCAGACAGCGATGCGACCTGTCGTTGCGGAAGCGTGAAATTTTTTTTTCTTTTCTTTTAAAATAAAACATCTACCGCATATCCATCTGATACTGCCGCTCTTCATAGCGGTACACATAAAGATAATAATCAGAGCATAATAATATTAACTAAAGGTTCTACATAGTACATATCCATGTGCCCCTCGGGCTTAAGTACATCATTGTCTAAAATTCCCATTACAAAAGTTTGACTGATAATGGGTCCTACTACTACCAAAATATCTCCAAGGACCTATTGGAGTTGCCATTCACTGCTCCCCAAATTGAGCAAGTGTCCAACCTTGATCATCACCTGAAAAATGTTAGGGAGTGAGGTGAGCTTCGAAAAGCCCAATGAGTAATTCCTACATCTGTCATGGGTTTTCAATTGGTAGAGGTTTCATACATGAGAGTTTATAAAATACTCAACTACCAATTGGTCGTATACTTGAACATAGAGAACATGCATTCTTAAAATATGTAGCTTTGAAACATTCAAGGTATTCAAGCTAGAACATATATTTCCATAAAAGAGTATGTGTATTTCAGAACATGTAACTTAAAATCATGTAAACATGTATAGTGAAAATGGGGGATAAAACCTACTTCCATTTCCAAAATCGTTTGTCATATTTTCTCTCTAATTAGGTGGAATCCGTTTCGAACCAGACTCCCATTTTACGTATACGTGGAGATATCTCATTTGCCTGGGGGATTAGATCCTGCTACCAGACATTACACATGACAGGTCAATTGAGTTCCGTATGACCCAAAATCCTGACTATGTGTTGATGCACATGATAGGCCCAATGAGTTCCGTACAACTCACCACACTACCTATGTGCTTATTATTTATCTTGCAAAACATTTGTCATATGACTTTTATATAAAAGCCTTTCATGAGTATTTAAAACATGTGACGTATAACTCTTGCAGTGATGCTTCAATACTTGCAGTAATCAAATTCAGGATGTTTGAGGAAAATCAGACATGCTAACTATTTTGAAAAGAAAACATTTACGGATATAATATGTAAATAATCATGAAGCATGTCATGGCAGGATATTTAAGAAAATAGAGATCATGAATACTGAATTTGACATATCAATGCTGTAAATATTTGAACTTAAAAACATCCATTGAAATCCGTGGAGTTAAAACCTCCACTTCAAATGCAAGATTACTCACCTCAGTCCTTTAGGGTTAGCTCTACTGAGGCGCCTTCCCTTTAACTTTCTCTTTCCTTAGCCTATCAAGATTTATGAAGATTTCATAAATTTCATATGTACTTAATCAACTTCATAACTCACTAATTGTAGACTGTGAGAAGCCTAAATTCTTATACCTGTCCGACTTATAGCTGTATTACAGATCTAGTAACTTATGTTCTTAATGATAATAATATTACCTGCGACGCCATTCGGCTAAGGTTTCCGTGTTCTCTCTTTCCTCCTCCAATTTCCTTTTTTCCTCCTTCTTCTTTTTAGCCTCTGCCACCATGGCCTTGGTGGGTGATTTGAACATGAAGGGGCTTACCGAGACGACCTCTATCGCCTTGGCTATCCTGACAAATTTGTCGATCACTCTCTGTCGATGCAACAGTTCTTGCATGAAGGCCTGTTGCTTTGGGTCCTTGGCCCTTTGGGCCTTGGTCATGATCGTGTACTTGGGTCGTTGTTCTTCCATAATTCACCTAAGATCAATTTATGAGTTAGAAACTTTTATTCTAAGGTTGATGTGTTGTCATGTCCTCGTATATGCCGTAGATTAGTACTTTGGCATTACTTTACTTATAGTCATCTGACAGATGCTATTCATCAAATTTTATGTATCTTTATTTTATACATTTCTTTTGGTCGAATAGACTCTACCATTGAGTCCGGAGCATCGAAGAAAGTCAGTTTAGGCTTTTGTAAAATTTAATTCGGACTCTTGTATGTAAAAGGGTAGAATGGTCATTTATCGTTTTACGTGTCATATTTTTCCGTACTTCTTTTCGAAATTTGGACTCCATTATTGAGTCCGGAATGTCAAAGAAAGTCAATTTAGACATTCCTTGGTTTAATTTGGCTTTTGGTGTACTAGGGGTAATTTGGTCATTTTACCCCTTTACGTGTCTTTATTTTTTCAGTTCCCGTCTCGTAAAATGGACCCTACCATCAGTCTCAGAGTATCCAAAATAGTAAGGATACACTATTTATTTGTTTAATTTGGACTTCGTTTGACTTGTTTAGGGGGAAGGGCAATTTGGTCATTTTGACATTTTTAGGGGCCTTAAATTTTTCAGGGCCTCATCTCATGTCACAGACCTCACCAATGGACTCAGAGGGTCCGAGATAATAAGGTTACATATATAACTTGTAATTTTTGGACAACGGGCCATTTCGGAGTATTTAATTTAATTAATTTCATTTAATTAAATTAAATTATAAAATGTAATATATATATATATATATATGTTTAAATTGCATATGAGTAACAGGTTGAATAGGGTGGCACGCTGGCCAGCGTGTCACCTCGCTCCCCATATGTCCCACGTTCGAATCCTGTAAGGTGCAAATGCACCTTTTTTATTTTTGGATTTTATTAGATATATTATATATATATATATATTGGTGCCACATAAGGCACACGCAAGCGCGTGGCCAAGTGGTAAGGGAGACTGTGTGGGCGCGTAGGTCAGGGGTTCGAACCCCACTGACCGCAAATCCTTCCCTTTTTCTTTTAAAACTTAACCGTATACATATATATACATACTTAGGCCCTAAACGACATCGCTCCATTAATTCGGTGGCAAGCCCAGAGGTTGCCACGCGTCCGAGTCGACACGGCGATTTCAACAGACCGAGCCAACTCACTGTCTTCTTCCTCATTTCTTCCCCCCGTGTTGCCCTAGTTGCAGGTTTCCATTTTTTTCTATTTCGTGGATTTTGGCTAAGTTATTTGCTGCTGTTTTCAACCTAAAATGTTTCTAACATCTTAAGGATCATCTTGGCATTCATTTGGAGATTCGAATGTAGCTCAAAAGCTCGGTTTAAGCCACGATAATCCGAACCTATTCATGGGTCTTTCATGGTCATTTCTTCATCATTTTTAGTGAGGTTGGGCTTATTTTGATCCCCTCTTCATGAGGATTCAAATCCCATTCATGGATGTTGGTTTACATGTGAGTTTAAAGGTTTGGGTTGTAAACCCGTAACTTGCAAGTCCATGTTTGGAGGTCTTTCTTTGGGATTTTTGATCACGTATATATGTTTTTGGGATGCTCTTAGGGTCTTCTTGAGGTCTTGATAAACCAATTTGGGTTTAGAGGAGGTCGGTTCAGACCTGCTTCAAGTAAGGTCCATCCATGGCCGCCTTGTGTACGGCTGATGTTTCTAAGGTGTTTTAGGTCGAGATTTTCATACCAAATTCATGTATATTCATCCTAAGCATCATATATACTAAATCAAAGGCTAAAACAGATTCATACGTATAAAAATTCTAGAGAGAGAATTTCAAGTGTTTTGTGGGTTTACCTTGTTCCAACTATTTCTCCCCCCTTTGCTTCTTGGTTCCCACTCCTGATTGTCCTAGAATCTCCTTCAAGCTCTCCTTCACTCTCGGATGGTTGTGTTTGTGTGTGTACAAGCACCATGTATATTGTATAAAGAGAGTGAATCATGGCAATTCTGATTGCCCCTCTCTTTGGGTTAACCCATTTCAGGCTTCTTCATGAGTGGTCTGAATTGCCACTGTTGGGCAGGCCATGAGTGGCCGGTTGTGTGTGTGTGTGGTGTTTGACTTACATATATATATATATGTATATATACATGGTTCAACCCTAATACCCTTGGATAATACACACACCTCTCTCACTTTTGTACACTTTGGACAATAGCATGCCCTATTATACATACATTCCATATATACATATTTTGACATATATGCTTGCATGCATACACATACACATATATATATATATATATATTCATGTATAATTATATACATATTTAAGGTTATAATTATTTATACAGTATATATTTTTGTATTTAATTATGTATATTAATTGTTACAATTTATTTCTTATACTTAAAATAATTAGTTACTTTAAAAATTTAATTATTTTCTTAAATGTATTATCTTGTACTAATCTTCGTATCCTCGTAATACGTGCCCAAATTCTCGTACTCGTATCAACAATCGGTAGTTGACGTGAAAATAAAATTATCATCAAAATCGACATGTTGGTGATTGCAACGAAAGTGATGTACAGTCATCCTGACTTTTCAGGACATTTACTTAAAAATTCGTGCGTCAGGGTTGACACCGACCTCGTTACTAAAGGCGTCGATTCCTAACCTTAACACAACAGCTTAATAGTCCCTAATTCGGGTCGGGGTATTACAGTGGTAATGGAAGTTGTGGATCCTGTGCCCTTTTATCATCTCGTGAGGGAAAGCTAACATGTTGAGAATTGTAGCTTCTGTAATAGCTTCTGTAGTAGCTTCTGTAATAGCTTCTGTAGTAGCTTCTGTAGTGATGTGTTTGTACTGATGTAAATCTTCTGATTTATCAATAAAATCGAATCTCTTTTTCTCAGATCTGATGTCTTTGTATTCGATTGTGCTTTTCTGTAGTTAAAATACTTTCTCGTGCGCTTCTGAATTTTCTGAGAATGAATCAAAGAAACCTTAGAAAAATGCTTGAATCAAAGTGTTTCACTCCTGATCGGTACCATAGTACTTATTGTTCGTTTGACAGATAAGCCAAGCAATATAGCTATCAGATTTGAGGTGTTCCGATCTAAGAAACTTTAGTTTGTAGATGTCCGGGACTTCTGTCTTTGGATGGACTAGATCATAGAGTTTGCTAATCGAAGATGGACCAGGCTCGGAAGGCCTGTGCATTAGAGTGGTCCAGGCTTTGGAGGCCTGTATATTTAAGAAGTAGACCAAGTATTTAAGACCTGTATACTATAGACCAGGTTCTGAAGGCCTGTGCATTATAGATGGACCAAGTACTGAGACTTGTTCATTTATGGACCAGGCTCTGGAGGCCTGTGCATTAATAGATGGACCAAGTGTTGAAACTTGTACATTTATGGACCAGGCTCTGGAGGCCTGTGCATTAATAGATGGACCAAGTGTTGAAACTTGTACATTTATGGACCAAGCTCTAGAGGCCTGTGCATTGATAGATGGACCAAGTGTTGAAACTTGTACATTTATGGACCAGGCTCTGGAGGCCTGTGCATTGATAGATGGACCAAGTGTTGAAACTTGTACATTTATGGACCAGGCTCTAGAGGCCTGTGCATTAATAGATGGACCAAGTACGAAGACTTGTACATTTATGGACCAGGCTCTGGAGGCCTGTGCATTAATAGATGGACCAAGTACGAAGACTTGTACATTTATGGACCAGGCTCTGGAGGCCTATGCATTAATAGATGGACCAAGTACGAAGACTTGTACATTTATGGACCAGGCTCTAGAGGCCTGTGCATTAATAGATGGACACTTTATAGAAGTAAAAGAAAACCTCTCTACTAATAATACTTTCGTAAGTGTTCCACATTCCATGGCTTAAGAACAGGCTTCGCAGTCACGACTTCTAGCCAGTAGGTGGTAGGTCGAACAACCTTTGTTACTTTGTAAAGGCCCTCCCAGTTTGGTGACAACTTTCCCATGGTAGGATCTTTGGTGTTTTGAAAGACTCTTCTTAAGACGAAGTCTCCAACTTGAAAGCTGACTGTCTTGAGTCCTACCTTGGATTTGTTGACCATTCTCTGTTGATAGGCTTCCATCTTGATGCTGGCCTGATCCCTTCTCTCTTCGAGCAAATCCAAGTTTTCCATCAGCTGCCGATCATTGGATTCTTGCTCGAAGGCCTCAGTCCTTAGGGTTGGCATATCGATCTCAACCGGAATTACTACTTCTGTTCCATAGGCTAGTGAGAAGGGAGTCTCAGAGGTGGGAGTTCTTCTGGTTGTTCTGTAGGCCCAAAGAACCCCAGGAGTTCTTCTGCCCACTTTCCTTTGGCCTGTTCCAACCTCTTCTTTAACCCGTCAAGGATTGTTTGGTTGGTGACCTCTGCTTGCCCGTTTGCTTGTGGATGGCCTAGAGAGGCAAAGTGTTGCCTGATGTTGAGATTTTCGCAGAATGCCTTGAAGTCTTTACCAGTGAATTGTGTCCCATTGTCTGAGATAATTACACGTGGTATGCCGAACCTGCACACAATGTTCTTCCAGGTGAAGCTCTCAACTTCCTTTTCTGTGATATGTGTTGAAGGCTCGGCTTCGGCCCATTTAGAAAAATAGTCAATGGCCACCAAGAGGTATTTTCTGTTCGGAGAAGCCCTTGGTAATGGACCCACGATGTCCATCCCCCACTAAGCAAAGGGCCAAGTGCTAGGAATCGGGATAAGCCCATGATGAGGCTGATGTTGGTACGACGCAAATCTCTGGCATTTGTTGCACTTCCGAACATATTCTTTTGCCTGCTTTAGCATGCCGGGCCAGTAGTAACCCTGTGATAGAGCTCGGTGGGCTATAGTTCTGCCCCCATTATGATTCCCGCAAATTCTCTCATGTATTTCAGCCAAGACATATTGTGACTCGTCTGGAGCCAGGCATTTTAACAGAGGTTGGTAATACGACCTTCTGTAAAGCTTGTTGTTCAGGATCAGGTACCGAGCTGCTCTGATTCGGATTCTCCTGGCTTTGTTTTTATCCTCTAGGAGGAGCCCGGATCTTAGGTACTGGAGGATTGGAGTCATCTAGTTCTGGGGCTGTTCATCAATTTGAGCAACTGGTGCTTCCTCAATGCTGGATCCTGGCTGAAAGGAGATTTTGATCGTGGAGTCTGCTTCAGATTTGAGGCGGGAGGCCATGTTAGCCAGAGCATCTGCTCTGCAATTCTGGCTTCTCTCGATTTTCTGGGTAGTGAATGTCTGGAAGGAATGCTTCAAGCGGTTTACCAGTTCGGAGTACCGGAGCATCCTATCATCTTTAATGGCAAATTCTCCCAAGACCTGGCTCACTATTAGTTGGGAGTCAGAGAAGACATCGAGGTTCTGAGCCTCGCATTCCAAGGCAAGTTTCATGCCTAAGATTAGGGCTTCATATTCGGCTTCGTTATTAGAAGCTTTGAATCCCAGGCTGACTGCTTTTTCTGACGTGAGCCCATCAAGGGACTGTAGCACTAGGCCTACCCCTAAGCCTTGATCGGTTGATGATCCATCAATGTACAACAGCCAGGTTCCCGAAGTTTCGGTGACTTGTGTTTTGTTCTGAAGTGCCGGGGTGAACTCGGCCATGAAATCAGCTAAGGCCTGCCCTTTGATGGAGTTTCGGGGTACATATGATATGTCGAACTCCCCTAGCTCCATAGACCACTTCACCAATCTTCCCGATACCTCAGGTTTCCTCAGTATTGACTTCAGAGGATAGGCAGTTGGGATCTCGATTGGATGGGCCTGGAAATAAGGTCGAAGCTTCCGAGCTGATATGACCAAGGCATAGGCCAGTTTCTCTACTTCTGGGTATCTTTTTTCTGTGTCAAGTAGTGCCCTACTGACATAGAAAATAGGCCTCTGTGCTCCTCTGTCCTGTCTGACCAATGAGGAGCTGACCGCGTTTTCGAAAACTGCAAGGTACAGGAGTAGTTTTTCTCCTTGTACTAGTTTTGACAAGAGCTCTGGAGAGGCTAGATACTCCTTTAGTTCTTGAAAGGATTTCTTGCAGTCTTCCATCCACTGCAGAGCTTTGCTGCCCTTCAGAGCTTTGAAGAAAGGTAGGCAACGATCAGTGGACTTGGATATAAATCTGCTCAGGGCCGCAATTCTGCCATTCAGCGCCTGGATTTCCTTTCTGGTTTTTGGCGACTTTAGCCCAATCAGGGCTTGGATCTGAGTGGGGTCTGCTTTGATACCTCGTTGAGAGACAATGTATCCCAATAATTTTCCTTTCGTAACTCCGAAGGTACATTTCGAGGGGTTGAGCTTCATCCTGTGTTGTCTGAGGATATCGAAGGTCTGGGCTAAGTGCTGGAGGTGGCTGCCTTTCTGAAGACTCTTTACCAGCATATCTTCGATGTATACCTCCATGGTGCTGCCGAGCAGTGGGCTGAACATTTTGTTCACCAGTCGCTGGTAAGTGGCTCCAGCATTCTTCAAACCGAAAGGCATCACTCTGTAACACCCCGATCCTGTATAATTAATAATTAAATATTAATTATTAGTTAATACCGGCTCAGGGAATAATTAAGGAAATTAACCTTAATCTCCCGGTGGTCACACTAGACCAATAGAATGACAAAACATGTCCGAGAATAGGGTATAATACCCGAACCTAATTATCAATTAATTAGGTGAAATAATGTCAATTTAACACTGACGGAATTCGAATTAGTTAATCCCGAAAATCCCGAATGACTAATAAATGACATGGAACCTCTGACACTGATGATAACGGAAATAGAAACTGGTCGGAAGAAACCGCATCAAAAAAGGAGTTACGGAATGAAAGTTATGTAGCAAACACTGAAACTGAATTAATGCGCAGCCAAACAGGGCCTTAGCCCAAAAATGGGAAAAATGGCCAAATTGGTGGTCAAGGGGAATTGAACCCTTGACCTATGGAGGGATGCCACCGAATTAATTGGAACGGCACCGTTTCGGTTAAACAGGTTTTGTTTTAAAATCAAAACCAGTCTGTTTGGAAACTCGGTTAATAAATCTGAATTAGGGATTAGGTCTGTCCGAACCGTGAATAAGGGTCTGAATTGGGGATAGAAAGAACATGTTATTCCGCTTTTCTGAAAGAACTGAACCGGTTGGTTCTTGATGGTTTTGGACCGGTTCAACTAATGAACCCTTGAACCCTTGGGTTTGAACCCCTAAATTATGAAATTATATTTTGAACCCCAAATACTTTCTGAAATTACGGATTTGTCCCCACTGTTTTAAAGAATTACACAGTGACCCAGATTTTGGATAAATTATACATGTAAGCCCCTGGTAATTAATTAAATAATAAAATAATTATTTTATTAAATAGGTAAAATTACAATTTTACCCCTCGACATTAAATATGTCAAACGGAGTCCTAATAAATTAAATAAATAGTGTATTTTCACTATTTCAAGCATTCTGGACTCAATGGTACAGTCCGATTTTGGAAATACAGTCCCGAAAAATACAGACCCGTAAGTGATAAATGACCGAACTGCCCCTGATGGTACCCAGACCCAAATAAAAATATCAGATAGCCTATTCTGACTATCTCGGGCATTCTGGACTCAACGGTGAGGTCCATTTAGTGAACTGAGGTCCCGAAAAATATAGACACGTAGGTGTAAATGACTGAATTGCCCTTAATGATACTCAGGGCCGATTAAACATAACAGACAGTCCAATTTCACTATGTTGGACGCTCTGGACCCAATGCTGAGGTCCATTTTATGAACTGACGTGCCGAAAAATACGACACATGAAATTACCAAATTACCCCTGATACCGTACGAGACCTAAACAAAGTCCGATTGGGACGAAACTGATACCGGTAGGAGCCCAGACACTGGTGAGACTGTATACTTGATTAGATGACGAATCGGGGTCAGAATTACACAAAATGTAAAATGACCAAAATACCCCTGAGCACTGTAAGTGCAAAGTAGAGGTCGAATAAAGGTCAAACTGATCTGATAAATTATCATAGGGATAATTATGAACACTGAAGGGCTAAACAAGACTCTGAGACAGTCAACACGTAAAACGAGAAATGACCGATGTGTCCCGACGATCTAAAGCAGATACCAAATGAAGTCCAAGGGACTTACAAATTTATACATGAGATATATGGGACGTTCTGAGGACCATGATAGGGTCCCGGGCAAAAATGACAAAATTACCATTTTGCCCCTAAGACTAAATAAGTACCCAACTGATACCGATTAAAGTCTAAAAGACTTAAAACTTCATATATACGATATATGGGATAATCTGAGGACCAGAACAGGGTCCGGGATAAGAATGGCAAAATTACCATTTTGCCCCTATGGTAAAAATGAGAACCTAACTGATACCGATTAGAGTCCAAAGGACGTAGAACTTTGTAGTTAAGATATAAAGACTATTCCGAAGACCACAACAGGGTCCGAGACAAAAATGGTAAAATTACCATTTTGCCCCTAAGGTTGAATGAGTGCCTGACTGATAACAATTGAAGTCTAAATGACTTAGGATATAATCCTAATGACTGCTAAGCCTAATTAAAGAATGAAATAGCCTCGGGTGAGACCCAATGGAAGGGCGATAGGCTACTAGGCTATCTTAGGTAATCCGATAGATACCTAAGATGACGAATGAGACCTGAATGGATGAGTTCTGATCTGTCTGTGATTGATGATTATTATTCAGGATATACATGAAGATGCCTGACGTACTCGGAGGTTATCGGATTATTTATGCAAGGAAATAAGCGTAAAGTTTGTGAGTAACTTCTGACACTGTCCCTTGATTTACTGATCTGTTTTGAATGCAATTATTTAAGTGCAATTATTTAAATGCATGCTTTCCGTACTATATCACTTATGACATGGTTTTAGTCTTTTTAAATAATTGACTATATTCCTGATCCCTGTGCTAGCATTCCGCACTGTTTTGCCCGTTTTGAACTGTTGAGATAAAATGGATATATTGAACCATTATTTCCGAAACGATTAAATAAACCATGTGATATAGGCAAAGAACAACATTTTGTTGTATCGTACCGCTTTATATAGTATACTGTCTGAATGCTATATTGTTTAAATGTATGTACTTAATGTACGCCCTTTGTATCACATTCCACGTGATGTGCTTGTATCCTTCGAATTAGGAATTCCGTTCAGTTCGGTTATGTGCTGTCCGTTAATGATATGTCTGCCTCGATTGATATGTTCCGTCCGGTTCTGACATGTTCCGTCCGTTGATGATCTGTCTGTCTTGATTGATATATGGTCCAGTCCCGTTATGATCTATCCGTTAATGATATGTCTTTGTTTTGACTAATGTATTGTTCCGTTCGATTCTGTTATGTTCCGTCTGTTGATGATCTGTCTGTCTTGATTGATATATGGTCCAGTTCCGTTGTGTACTGTCCGTTGATGATACGTCTGTCTTGATTGAAACATTGTTCAGTCCAGTTATGATTAGTTCCGACAGTGATGTGTCCCTGACTTGATCGTTATATTATTTCTACCCAGTTCCGTTATGTTGTGTCCTGTTCATGATTTGCCTGTGTCTTGATTAGTGTATTGTTTCCGTTTAGTTCCATTATAATTTTATCCGTTCGCTATATGCCTTTGTTTGACTGATGTATTGTTTCCGTTTGATTCCGTTATATTCTGTCCGTTAATGCTATGTCTGCCTCGATTGATATGTTCCGTCCGGTTCCGACATGTTCCATCCGTTGATGATCTGTCTGTCTTGATTGATATATGGTCCAGTTCCGTTATGATTCGTTCCATTAATGAAGAGTCTGTGTCTTGACTGATATATTAGCAATAGTTATTGTTCTGACCGATTGGTTATGTCATGTTCCGATCCGTTTGCATTGTCTGTTCGATTCTGTTTTATTGTACTAGACTGCTTATGAAATGGACTTATAAAAATAGTTATTTTTGAAATGACTAAATTATCCATGTGCCATGGAAGCACAAAACTGGTTTTGAAACCCATGATAGGGAACCTGTGTTACTCACTGGGCTTATTTAAGCTCACCCCATTATTCTGACATTTTTCAGGAATTACCTCCATTGGATTAGAAGGTACTATGACATGACGTGAATAGGCCAAGTGGCATTGCAAGTAAGGATCTGACGGCACTGAATTGTAGAGACTGGTTTATTGTAGATCGAACCTGGTTATTCCGGTGAGTGGTATGTTATGATTGACTTGACTGATATATACTAGATAGACATGGCTCATGGAACTAATGGTACTCTAGAGATATTAGATCTGCTCTATTGTTATATGCTTGATTTTAGATATGCTCTAAAATTAAAATTGTTGACGGACTGGATTTAGTCTTGCTCTGTGATACATATACTTATGATGGATAAGTGAGTTGCATTCCCGTGATACAAAGAAAAAGTTTTAAATTCCGCTGCATCTGACCCTACAGTTGGAGTGCAATTCGTCGAAAAGTTTAGAATTTGCCTTTGGTTGGTCGCGTCGCGACCGACTGGCAGTCACGTCCTCGACATCCGCGTAGGGTGGGGTTCGGGATGTGACACACTCTGTAGCAGTAGAGTCCTCTTTCGGTTATGAAGGAAGTTTTCTCCTGATCTAGAGGGTGCATCTGGATCTGGTTGTATCCAGAGTAGGCATCCATGAAACTCATAAGCTCATGCCCTGTAGTGGCATCAACCAGTTGATCTATTCTTGGCAGTGGAAAGCTGTCCTTGGGGCATGCCTTGTTGAGATCTGTATAATCAACGCAGACTCTCCACTTGTCGTTCTTCTTCTTGACAAGCACGGTGTTGGCTAGCCACTCGGGATAGAACACTTCCCGTATCATCCTAGCATCCAGCAGCCTTTGGACTTCTTCGTTTATAATCCGATGCCGTTCAGGAGCAATCGGCCTCCTTTTCTGTCTGACTGGCGGGTGATCCGGATCCACCATTAGTTTGTGAGTTATAAGGTTGGGATCTATTCCCTCCATGTCTCTGGTCTCCCAAGCAAAGATAGAAAGGTTGTCTTTCAAGAACCTGATTATCTTTTCCTGCTCGGTGCGTGTTAGGTCTGGGCCGATGTATAGGTAATGCCCCTCTGCTTCTGAACTGACCAGTACTTTAATGGGCTCGCCAACAGGTTTGGCTTGGCTATCGCGTCCCCTTGGGCTCAAGGGTTCTTCAATGCCGGATGGGCAATCTTCCACCTCGGGAGAGTGAGTGAATACCAAATCTGCACAATCCCGAGTGTGCTGTAATTGCTATTTAGGAGCTTTTTCTTTGAGGGCAATAGCGTGGCACTCCCGGGAGGTTGGCTGACACCCTTTGACAGAGTGAACGCTCTGGTTGTGGACGTACTTCAGACACTGATGGAGGGTCGAAGTGACTGCCCCTATCTGATGTAACTAGGGTCTCCCGATTATGACGTCGTAGGGGGACTTCATATTTAACACCATGTACTCCGAGATGGTGGTCTTCTGCCCTTCACCTTCTCCTACAGTGGTAGGAAGGTCGACTCTCCCCAATGGGGTGCTGAGGTTGCCATCAAAAGCTGCCATCACGGCAGTGGTGGGCTTGACGTTGTCGTGGTCTATCCCCATCTGTTTGAGCAGTTCATAGAACAGTATGTTGACGGAGCTGCCAGTATTGACCAGGACTCTCCTGGTCTCGAAGTTGGCGATTCTGAGGGTGATTACAAGGGCATCACTGTGAGGGCAGTGTACCCCTGCTAGATCTTGCTCGGTGAATTGGATCTCTGGTGCTAGCTTGAGCCTCTTTTCAATGTTGGAGATCTGTACTACGTTCTAGGCAGCTCTGGCCTCCCGAGCATATCTCTTTCTTGCCCTATTGGACATTCCTGTGATAGGGGAGTCAGTATGGAGGACGTAGATGACGTGATTGTTCTACCTCTGGGGCTCGTTTCGTCCCTCCCTCTGCTCCTGCCTCTGGTCGGGCCGTTGCTGAGGCTTGTCTTCTTGGGGGTTTTGCCTTCCGTCCTGCTTGACGAACTCCCGAAGACGCCCCTTCTTTATGAGCTGCTCTATCTCATATCGGAGGGTCCTGCATGTGTTAGTTGTATGTCCATGATCTTTATGGAAATTACAATACTTACTTTGGTCCCGCAGGCTGGGATCTCCCTTGATTGGTTCCGGCCACCTCAGGCTCTCCCGATCTCGAATCTGCCGGAGTACCTGGTTCAGTGTGGTGTTCAGAGGAGTGAAGTTGGTGAACTCCCTCGGTCCGGAGTTGTATACGGCTCTGGGAGCTGCTCTTTTTTCTGGGCTCCTGGCCTTCTTTTTGTTAGAGTCTCTTCTGTGATCCTCCTTCTTGTGGTCCTCCCGCTTTGGATTGTCCCTCTAGGTCTGATCTCTACCCTTCTAGGGTGTGCGGTTGGCTTCTTCCAGGTTGATGTATTTTCTGGTCCGATCCATTAATGCCGCCATATCGGCTGGAGGGCTCTTTGTCAAGGAATCTCTGAACCCCCCTTGGGCAAGCCCGGCAGTCAGGGCTGCTACAAGGAATTTCGGGCTACAGTCAGTGATCTCCATGAGTTCGGTGTTGAAGCGCACAATGTAGGCTCTGAGGGATTCCTCCCTGGTCTGCTTGACATTCAGCAGGAATTCTGGCCCCCTTCTGAGCCTTCTGTTGGTCATAAAACTGTCCAAGAACTGTCTACCGAGCTCGTAAAAGCTGGTAACTGAGTTCGGTGGGAGGTTGTGGAACCACTTCAAAGCAGTTCCCTTCAAGCTGATGATGAACGTTCGGCACATGAAAGCATCAGAGGCTCCGTGAAGGGCCATCGTATGCTGGTAATGAGAGAGATGATCTCCTGGATCTCCAGACCCATCGTACAGGGTGAACTTGGGCACCATGAACTTTCTGGGCCTCTCTTCTGACATGATGGCGTGAGTGAATGGGGTGGCTAGCCTTCCAAGCAGCCTAGCCAGTTCGTCTTGCTCTAGAGGGTTCTGAGGTCCTCTCAAGGCAATTGTCCGGTCCATCGACTCGGCAATTTTCTCTACCCTCCGCGCGTCTCTAATTCTGATATCTTGTGAACCCTGCTTGACAGCCTCGGCTTCAGGGTAGTAGGATGGAGTACACCCTTCGGACGAATGAGGATTCTGAACCGGAGGGATTGGTGCTGCATGATGAGGCTCCTGTGGTGCCGGTGGTGCCCCAGATGTAATACCCCGACCCGAATTAGGGACCATTAAGCTGTTGTGTTAAAGTTAGAAATCGACGCCTTTAGTAACGAGGTCAGTGTTAACCCCGACGCGTGAACTTTTAAGTAAATGTCCTGAAAAGTCAGGACGACTGTACATCACTTTCGTTGCAATCACCAACATTTCGATTCTGTGATAATTATATTTTCACGTCAACTACCGATTGTTGATACGAGTATGAGAATTGGGCACGTATTACGAGGATACGAAGATTAGTACCAAGATGATACATTTAAGAAAATAATTAATTTTAAAGTAATTAATTATTTTAAATATTATTATAACAACTAATATATATATAATTAAATGCAAACATATATATATATATATATACTATATAGATGATTATAACCTTAAATATATATATATATATATATAATTATACATGAATATATATATATCTATGAGTATGTGTATGCATGCATGCATGTATGCTAAAATATGAAATGTATGTATATTATATATGGGATAAGAGGGCATGCTATTGTCCAAAGTGTACAAAAGAGAGTGTGTGTCAAAGGGAGGTGTGTGTATTGTCCAAGGTGTATTAGGCTTAAACCATGTATATATATACATATATATATATATGTAAGTCAAACACCACACACACACACAACCGGCCACTCAATGGCCTGCCCAACAGTGGCAATTCAGACCCACTCATGAAGAAGCCTGAAATTAGCTAACCCAAATGGAGGGGCAATCAGAATTTGCCATGATTCACTCTCCTTATACAATATACATGGTGCTTGTACACACACAAACACAACCATCCGAGAGTGAGGGAGAGATTGAAGGAGTTTCTAGGACATTCAGAAGCGGGAAGCAAGGAGCAAAGGAGAGAGAAACAGTTGGAACAAGGTAAACCCACAAACACTTGAATTTCTCTCTCTAGAATTTTTATATGTATGAATCTGTTTTAAGCCTTTGATTTAGTATATACGATGATTAGGATGAATATACATGAATTAGGCATGAAAATCTCGACCTAAAACCCCTTAGAAACATAAGCCGTACACAAAACGTCCATGGATGACCTTGCTTAAAGCAGGTCTGAACCGAGGCACACCAAACCTGATTTGGTTTATCAAAACCTAAATTAGACACTATAAGCAACCTAAAGACCCTAGTACACGACCACGAAGCTCAAGAACTGACCCCCAACAACCGAGTTGCAGGTTACGGGTTTGGAACCTAAACCTTTAAACTCTCATTTAAATCGACATCCATGAATGGGAATTGAATCCTCATGAAGAGGGGATCAATATAAGCCCGACCTCACTAAAAATGATGAAGAAATGACCATGAACCAACGATGAACAGGTTCGGATTATTGTGGCTTAAACCGAGCTTTTGGGCCACATTCGAATCTCCAAATGAATGCCAAAACACTCCATGATGTTTTAGGAACGTTTTTAAATGAAAACAGTGGGTCTTGGATTGGCCAAAATCCACGAAATAGAAGAGAAAGGAAAACTGTAACTAGGGCAACACGGGGGGAAGAAATGAGGAAGACGACAGTAAGTTGACTCGGTTTTAAAAACCCTGACCGAGTCGACTCGGACGCGTGGCAGCCTCTGGGCTTGCCACCGAATTAATGGGGCGACGTCGTTTAGGCCTTAGGTATACATATATATACGGTTAAGTTTTAAAAGAAAAAGGGGGGAGGATTGCGGTTCCGGGGGTTCGAACCCCTGACCTCACGCGCCCACTCGCATTCCTTCCACTCGGCCACGCACTCGCGTGTGCCATATATGCGAACAAAATATATATAATATATATAAAATAAATCAGAAAAATAAAAGGTGCATTTTGCACCTGGTGGGACTCGAACTCGGACATATGGGGAGGGAGGTGATACGCTGGCCAGCGTGCCACCCTATTCAACCTGTTACTCATATGCAACTTAAATATATATATATATATATATATACTATACTTTATTAATTTAAATTGATTAAATTTATTTAATTAAATTAAATATACCAAAATGGCCCGGTGTCCAAATGAGATGAGTTATATATGTTTTCCTACTGTCTCAGGCCTTCCGAGTCCATTGGTGAGGTCTGTGACATGAAATGAGGTCCCAAAAAATTAAAGACCCCTAAAAATATCAAAATGACCAAAATGCCCCTGCCCCATAAATAAGTCAAATCAAGTCCAAATAAAATAATTAAACAGTGGATTCTAACTATTTCAAACATTCTGAATCTAATGGTAGGGTCCGTTTCACGAGGCAGGACTCTAAAAAATTTAGACACGTTAAGGTATAAATTACCAAAATACCCCTAACATGTCCTAAGCCGAATTAAATTCTAAGAAAGCCTAAACTGACTTTTTTCGACGCTCCGGACTCAATGGTAGAGTCTATTCGACCAAAAGAAATGTCTAAAATAAAAATACATAAAATTTGATGAATAGCATCTGTCAGATGACAATAAAGTAAAGTAATGCCAAAGTACTAATCTACGGCATATACGAGGACATGACAACACATCAACCTTAGAATAAAAATTTCTAACTCATAAATTGATCTTAGGTGAATTATGGAAGAACAACGACCCAAGTACACGATCATGACCAAGGCCCAAAGGGCCAAGGACCCAAAGCAACAGGCCTTCATGCAAGAACTGTTGCATCGTCAGAGAGTGATCGACAGGTTCGTTAGGATAGCCAAGGCGACAAAAGTCGTCTCGGTGAGCCCCTTCATTTTCAAATCACCCACCAAGGCAATGGTAGCAGAAGCTAAGAAAAAGAAGGAGAAGAAAAGGAAATTGGAAGAGGAAAGAGAGAACACGGAAACCTTAGCCGAATGGCGTCGCAGGTAATATTATTATCATTAAGTACATAAGTTACTAGATCTATAATACAGCTATAAGTCGGACCGGTATAAGAATTTAGGCTTCTCACAGTCTACACTTAGTGAGTTATGAAGTTGATTTAGCACATATGAAATTTATGGAATCTTCATAAATCTTGATAGGCTAAGGAAAGAGAAAGGTAAAGGGAAGACGCCTCTGTAGAGCTAACCCTAAAGGACCGAGGTGAGTAATCTTGCATTTGAAGTGGAGGTTTTAACTCCACGGATTTCAACGGATGTTTTTAAGTTCAAATATTTACAGCATTGATATGTCAAATTCAGTATTCATGATTTCTGTTTTCTTAAATATTCTCCCATGACATGGTTCATGATTATTTACATATTATATCCGTAAATGTTTTCTTTTCAAAATAGTTAGCATGTCTGATTTTCCTCAAACATCCTGAATTTGATTACTGCAAAGTATTGAAGCATCACTGCAAGAGTTATACGTCACATGTTTTAAATACTCATAAAAGGCTTTTATATAAAAGTCATATGACAAATGTTTTGCAAGATAAATAATAAGCACATAGGTAGTGTTGTGAGTTGTACGGAACTCAATGGGCCTATCATGTGCATCAACACATAGTCAGGATTTTGGGTTATACGGAACTCAATTGACCTGTCATGTGTAATGTCTGGTAGCAGGATCTAATCCCCCAGGCAAATGAGATATCTCCACGTATACGTAAAATGGGAGTCTGGTTCGAAACAGATTCCACCTAATTAGAGAGAAAATATGACAAACGATTTTGGAAATGGAAGCAGGTTTTATCCCCCATTTTCACTATACCTGTTTACATGATTTTCAGTTACACGTTCTGAAATACACATACTCTTTTATGGAAATATATGTTCTAGCTTGAATACCTTGAATGTTTCAAAGCTACATATTTTAAGAATGCATGTTCTCTATGTTCAAGTATACGACCAACTGGTAGTTGAGTATTTTATAAACTCTCATGTACGAAACCTCTACCAATTGAAAACCCATGACAGATGTAGGAATTACTCATTGGGCTTTTCGAAGCTCACCCCACTCCCTAACATTTTTCAAGTGATGATCAAGGTTGGACACTTGCTCAATTTGGGGAGCAGTGAATGGCAACTCCAATAGGTCCTTGGAGATATTTTGGTAGTAGTAGGACCCATTATCAGTCAAACTTTTGTAATGAAAATTTTGGACAATGATGTACTTAAGCCCGAGGGGCACATGGATATGTACTATGTAGAACCTTTAGTTAATATTATTATGCTCTGATTATTATCTTTATGTGTACCGCTATAAAGAGCGGCAGTATCAGATGGATATGCGACAGACATTTTATTTTAAAAGAAAAGAAGAAAAAAGTTTTTCACGCTTCTGCAACCACAGGTCGCATCGCTGTCTGATATTGTTGCTTATGTATGAGCCTTGTCCCGAGGCCTTCGAGTCTCGGGGCGGCGGTCGCGATCCGGTAATCCGCGTAGGGTGGGTTTCGGGTCGTGACACTCGAGGCCCTTGGAGTTGGGGCTCGAGTAGTGCTCCGGTAATATACGTCGGGAATGAAGGTGGATGTTCCCCAGCCAGGGACTATTGATGGCTGCGGATCTCGGCCAGCGCGAGCAATGCCTGGGGGGTGTCCAGGCTGGTTAGTTGGAGCCTGCGCATGAAGTTCTTCATTCTTTGGAGCAACAGGAGGTTGCGTTCCCGCAACGAAGTTGACCGGCGGGCTAGGAGAACCAGCCGCTTGGTTCTGCGTGAGTGTTGCCAGTGTTCTAGTGATGGTAAGTGTAATATCCCGACCCGGGATACGTCACGTATACCGAGGTAGGTCGGTTAACACATGTAACTTGAACGGTAAAATATGTATATCATAGTATTTTCATGGAAATGAATGACTGGAACTGTGAATGATGGAAATGAATGATCAAGGTTGGGTAACACCCGAGCCCCACAGGGCATTGCATCGTAATGCGTGCATGCACATATTTCCATGCATGCATACGTGAATATAAATTCATAGCTCGATTAAAATGAGTGTATGTGTATACGATTAAAAATGGAATTGTACCCCTACATATGCATGTATATACATGTATAAAAACATGTATTTGGTGTGTATGTATATATTTATATATATATATATAATATGATGTATTTATGTATATATGCATAAGAAATAAAAAGAAAGAAAAGGAAAAAGGGGAAACTACCCTTGGGAAGTATAAAGGTGGGCTGAATGTGAGTGTGTATGTGTGTCGGTTAAGTGTGAAGTGTGTGTGTGTTATATATATAATATGATATATATATATATGAGTGCAACACAAGTCTCCCAAGCCATTTAATGCAAAGTTGCATTTGGCAGAGGGAACATCAGGTTTCAATAAAAGAAAGGGGCCATAGAAGGGGGAGTAACCGAGAGAGAGAAAGAGAAAAAGGGAGAGAGGCGGTGGAACCCTTCTCTCTATATATGTACATACGGGTGTGGGTTTAAAGGCAAAAAGAAAACTGAGATTGAGAGAAGCATTGGCAAAGAACTCAGGAGCAGAAATAGGAAAGTTTGGAGGGTCACAGTGGGCTAAATCTGAACACCCAGGTAAGCAAATTTAATTCTGTTTTTTGAGATTTTAAGCATGAAGGTTTGATCTAAATCTAGGGTCTTGATAAGCATGCTTTTAGCTTTTAAATGCAAGAAGAATGATAGAAAAAGGTTTAGAAACCATAGAGATATTCTAAGTTGCAGGTTGTAGAGAATAATCGGCCATGTGTTATTTCATGCATTAAACCTTGTTTAATCGACCCAAGCATGACCCTATGATGTGCAGAAAACTGTTAGGAACAATTAAGGGCCAAAACCGTGAACAAAACACCATGAAATAGAAGATATCACTTGGCCGGAAAATTGGCTGGAAATGTTTCAACCCCTATTTCGTGAAGAACTAGTGGATTACATTGAAATCTAAGGGTAGAAATATAATCTACATGAAAAGTGGAAAAGAATGGCATTCAAAATGGGGGGAAAAACCATCGAAAAATAAGTGACAGTCATCGGAGAAGACGACTGTTCACGCCGGAACCCTACCGGAGACGTGGGGAAGATGATCGAAAAGTCGTGGGTCTATTCGGGTTAAGTCTAGGCCGAATCCGGGTTCGGATCGGGTCGATACCCGACCGGTTATAAATGGGTAAGTTAAGCTGTGTCGTTTTGGGTTTTTGAATTAAATGGATTTGGGCTTGTTTGGTTACACGGATAGTAAATTGGAATTGGGTTTGGGGTTATCCAAACCAAGGATGGGATAGGAAATCAGGGTTATTGAAATCCGGTTTTTCAAATGAACTGAACCGTTTGGTTCAGGGGAAGAGTGGACCGGTTTAGGGTTTCTGGTCCTGAACCAACTGGTTCAGACCGCAAGTTTAGGAAATTGTGAACCGGCCCCAAACGTTTTGAGAAATTACACTAAGGCCCAAATAGAAAAAATTAATTAAATATTAATTTTTACAATAATGCCCCTATTTCAAAATTGGGTCAAACGAAGTCCAAACGATACAAATGAATAGTCAAAGCCTATTATCTCAGACGTTCTAAGTCCAATGGTGGGGTCCGTTTTACGGGATGAGACCCCAAAGGATAAAATACCGTAAAAGTGCAAAATGACCATTTTGCCCTTTTTAGTACAAAAGTCCAAATGGAATTCCGCGAAAGGCTAAACCGACTTTCTTCGACATTCCGGACTCCATGGTAAAGTCTAAATTAGTATTTGAAATACTTACGATGGAAAGGCATAAAATTTGATGAATAGAATCTATTCTAAAATGTATTCACTGATATATAGGGAACTCGAAAGGCAAGGGTTTACTCACGGATTCCTGATCTAAAATCACGATAGAGGTAAGTGGATCACTTTCTCTTACATGTGGTGTTTCCACAAGCCAAGTTTATTCTTTTACTGCCAAACTTGTACTCTTGAATGTATTGATATCCTTGTGTTCCACAATTCGATATTCTTTATCCTGTGGACATTTGATTGACTGGTATATCATTGTTATCATGTTTAACTGTGCTTTGAAAGCAACTTATGTTATTACTATCCACAATGAGATATTGTTCTATCTCGTGGACATTGCTTGACTGTTATATCATTGTTATCATGTTGAACCATGCCTTGAAAGGCCTACTGTTGTATCCTTATTGAATGAATGATGTTCCATTTATATTCTATGGAATTACTTATGATCATGACATGTTTATGAACACGGGGGTTGTGCTCAGTCACAACACCCATCTGATGCTATCTGATTGAATGGGACCTACGGGTCAAGTCCGTGAACGGACAAATGGCAATTTACTGGAATTGACTAGGGGGTATGCCGGGCCCCAAAAGATCGAGGGTTTGCCGAGCCTTGAAACAGAATAACAGCATCTCTAATGATTGACAGAACTTGATTGTTGAATGGCACTATTCCTTATAATTCTTCAAGTCTCGAAGGACTTGCATTGATTGATTTGATTGTGATCGGTTCATTATGGCAGTACTTCATTGTCGTTATATTTTTATTTTACACTATTACTCCTGATCGTGTATTGTGATTACTTTTCATTGGCCCTCGTGGCAATCATGTTCATTGGCTATCACAGCATCTCCTTCCTTATGATTGGCTATCATTATCTTATTCATGGATTCACATTGATCATCGATACCAGTGTTGGAGATCTGTTTTACTTACTGAGCTTTGTAGCTCATTCCACCCCATTTACCCCCATTTCAGGTGATGACGCTGCGAGACCCCAGTAGGAGTCTGAGAGCGTAGGGGGACATTTTGAAGTCTTGTATCAGTCTATGTTAGTTCTCCCATGTATTCACCACCCCCGGGTGCTGGTTACATTTTAGTTCTCATTTTGAATTATGTAGAACTATGTTATGTATTTAATAGATTTTCGCTGTTTAATTTATTTAAAAAGCCTTCCGCTGGATTACTGTAATTGATAAAGACTTCCGCTGTTTATTGTTTTAAATTTTTAGTACATTGCATATTAGTACTATGATACGGGAATGGAAAAAGTAGGGACGGCCTTCGGGTCGGCCCCGCGACACGAGATCCGCATAGGGTGGGTTTCGGGTCGTGACAGTAAGCAACTGCTCCTGCACCAGTTCATTGTGTCGTTTTATTACTTCGATCTCTTGTCGCATAGGGTTGGCCGCTGGTCCCTTTGTGCGAGGAGTAGGCGGCTGACGTTGAGTGTTTTGCGAATTTTGAGTATTCTGTCGTGGTCGGAGATTTGGTGCCATGGTTTTCTGGTAGGGAAAGAGATGAGTTTTATGAGTAGAGCACTTTGGAGATTAGTTGTTCCCACAGACGGCGCCAAACTGATGCTGCACTTTTCGGCTCGCAATAAGTATGGACTCCGTGACCTGTAGAACACTCAGAAAGATGATCAGAGGACCACCGGATTGGCTCCGGCGGTAGCCGCTCCGATGCTTAAGTAAGTAAAAGAAATTGAAAGACTGTATTGAAAGCCAAAGAATGAGCATAAGAAATAAGGCGTACCTCTAGGGTTTAATTTATAAGCCGTGGCTTTCCTAAGTTGATTAGGATTCAACGCCATGAATATAGGGATTTGATCATCGGAGATTACAGCTACCTTGCATAGAGATAACCATAGATGGTAGTTTCCTTCTTGAAGACTGCTTCCTTGTTGAAGACAGCTACCTTGCATAGAGATAACCATAGATGGTAGTTTCCTTGTTGAAGACTGCTTCCTTGTTGAAGACTGCTTCCTTATTCCCTGCTCGGCACCCGCTAAGGCGGTGACGAGTTCTGGAGTGTTGGTCTGGACCCTGTGATCTGTTCTGGATATATATATGTTCGGCCACTTCCGACCTTATATGATGATCTGGATGCTTGAGCTTTTAGTCATTGGCTGAGTGAGAATCATGTTAGCCGAGCATAGGTCGGACTGTGGTCACACGTGTCAAGTGTTGATTGGCCTGTTCTTTTATGGTATATCAGGTAGTGTTGTGAGTTATACGGAACTCAACGGACCTATCATGTGCATCATCACATAGGTAGTGAGTAGGGTTGTACTGAACCCCGCGAATCTATCATGTGAAATGCCCGGTAGCAGGATCTAATCCCCCAGGCAAATGAGATATCTCCACGTATACGTAAAACATGAGTCTGGTTCGAAACAGATTCCACCTAATCAGAGAGAAAATATGACAAACGATTTTGGAAATGGAAACAGGTTTTACCCCCATTTTCACTATGCATGTTTACATGATTTTAAGTTACATGTTCTGAAATACATATGCTCTTTTATGGAAATATATGTTCTAGCTTGAATACCTTGAATGTTTCAAAGCTACATATTTTAAGAATGCATGTTCTTTATGTTCAAGTATACGACCAATTGGTAGTTGAGTATTTTATGAACTCTCATATACAAAACTTCTATCAATTGAAAACCCATGACAGATGTAGGAATTACTCATTGGGCTTTTCGAAGCTCACCCCATTTCCCAACATTTTTCAGGTGATGATCAAGGTTGGACACTTGCTCAATTTGGGGAGCAGTGATTGGCAGCTCCAGTAGGATCTGGAGATATTTTGGAAGTATTAGGACCCATCATCGGTCGAACTTTTGTAGTTGAAATTTTTGGGACAACTATGTACTTAAGCCTGAGGGGCACTTGGTTATGTATTATGTAAAAATCTTTAGTTAATATCATTATGCTCTGATTATTATATTTATGTGTACCGCTATGAAGAACGGCAGTATCAGGCGGATATGCGACAGATGTTTTTTTTAAAAGAAAAAAAAAAAAAATTTCACGCTTCCGCAACCACAGGTCGCATCGCTGTCTAATATTGTTGCTTATGTATGAGCCTTGCCCCGAGGCCTTCGGGTCTCGGGGCGGCGGTCGCGATCCGGTAATTCGCATAGGGTGGGTTTCGGGTCGTGACAAGTTGTGTCTTTCTTCAAAAAAGTCAGATAGTTGCCCTTTCACTAATAATTAAGGGAAACCTCCGCCCAAAGGTGCTTTTTGAAAGCCGGTCACCGGTAGGCTAAGAACCTTTCTTACTTATGAAGAAAGTGACAACTCTAGTGAGGGAGAGACCTTTCTTCTCCATTTTCTCAATGATTTTTGAATGCATATAATAAAGCAGCGGCTATGTAATACCCCGACCCGAATTAGGGACTATTAAGCTGTTGTGTTGAAATTGGAAATCAACGCCTTCAGTTACAAGGTCGGTGTCGACCCCGACGCACGAACTTTAAAGTAAATGTCCTGAAAAGTCAGGATGACTGTACATCACTTTCGTTGCAATCACCAACATGTCGATTTTGATGATAATTATATTTTCACATCAACTACCGACTGTTGATACGAGTACGAGAATTTGGGCACGTATTATGAGGATACGAAGATTAGTACAAGATAATACATTTAAGAAAATAATTAATTTTAAAGTAATTAATTATTTTAAGTATAAGAAATAAATTGTAACAATTAATATGCATAATTAAATATAAAAAATATATATATGTGAATAATTATAACCTTAAATATATATATATATATATAAGTATACATGAATGTGTTTGTGTATGCATGCATTCATGTATGCCAAATTAGGTATGTATGAAATGTATGTATAATAGAGCATGCTATTGTCCAAAGTGTATAAAAGTGGGAGAGGTATGTGTATTATCCAAGGTGTATTAGGGTTGAACTATGTACATATATATATATATATATATGTGAGTCAAACACCACACACACACACAACCGGCCACTCATGGCCTGCCCAACAGTGGCAATTCAGGCCACTCATGAAGAAGCCTGAAATGGGTTAAACCAAAGAGAGGGGCAATCAGAAATTGCCATGATTTCTTCTCCTTATACAAAATACATGGTGCTTATACACACAAAACACAACCATTCGAGAGTGAGGGAGAGACTGAGGGAGTTTCTGGGACATTCAGAAGTAGGAAGCAAGGAGCAAGGGAGAGAGAAACAGTTTGAAACAAGGTAAACCCTCAAACACTTGAATTTCTCTCTCTAGAATTTTTATATGTATGAATCTGTTTTAAGCCTTTGGTTTAGCATATATGATGGTTAGGATGAATATACATGAATTAGACATGGAAATCTCGACCTAAAACACCTAAGAAACACAAGCCGTACACAAGGCAGCCATGGATGGACCTTGCTTGGAGCAGGTCTGAACCAACTTTCCCTAAACCAAATTTGGTCTATCAAGACCTCAAAAAGACCCTAAGAGCGTCCTAAAAACCTATATACGCGATCAAAAATCCCAAAGAAAGACCTCCAAACATGGACTTGCAGGTTACGGGTTTACAACCCAAACCTTTAAACTCGCATGTAAACCAACATACATGAATGGGATTTGAATCCTCATGAAGAGGGGATCAAAATAAACCCAACCACACTAAAAATGATGGAGAAATGACCATGAACGACCCATGAACAGGTTCGGATTATCGTGGCTTAAACCAAGTTTTTGAGCCACATTCAAATCTCCAAATGAATGCCAAAACACTCCATAATGTTTTAGAAACATTTTAGGTTGAAAACAGCAGCAAAACAGTTGGCCAAAATCCACGAAATAGGAAGAAATGGAAACCTGCAACTAGGGTTACAGTGGGGAAGAAATGGGGAAGACGACAGTGAGTTGACTCGGTCTTTTAAAATTTTCGTGTCGACTCAGACGCGTGGCAGCCTCTGGGCTTGCCACCGAATTAATGGGGCGACGTCGTTTTGGGCATTGGGATATATATGTATATATAACGGTTTAAATTAAAAGAAAAGGGAAGGATTTGCGGTCAGTGGGGTTCGAACCCCTGACCCCCACGCGCCCACACATGCCCCTTTCCACTCGGCCACGCATGCGCGTGTGCCATATATGCGAACCAATAAATATATATTATATATCTAATAAAATCCGAAAAAATAAAAAAGGTGCATTTGCACCTTACAGGATTCGAACGTGGGACGTATGGGGAGGGAGATGGCACGCTGGCCAGCGTGCCATCTTATTCAACCTGTTCTAATTATGTACAAAATAATATATATATTATGCTTAATCAAGATTAATTTAATTAAATGAAATTAATTAAATTAAATGCTCCGAAATGGCCCGTTGTCCAAAAATTACAAGTTATATATGTAACCTTACTATCTCGGACCCTCTGAGTCCATTGGTGAGGTCTGTGACATGAGATGAGGCCCCGAAAAAATTTAAGACTCCTAAAAATGTCAAAATGACCAAATTGCCCTTCCCCCTAAACAAGTCAAACGAAGTCCGAATTAAACAAATAAATAGTGTATCCTTACTATTTTGGATACTCTGAGACTGATGGTAGGGTCCATTTTAAGAGACGGAACCCGAAAAAAATAAAGACACGTAAAAGGGTAAAATGACCAAATTACCCCTAGTACACCAAAAGCCAAATTAAACCAAAGAAGGTCTAAACTGACTTTCTTCGACGCTCCGGACTCAATGGTAGAGTCTATTCGACCAAAAGAAATGTCTAAAATAAAAATACATAAAATTTGATGAATAGCATCTGTCAGATGACTATAAATTAAAGTGATGCCAAAGTACTAATCTACGGCATATACGAGGACATGACAACACATCAACCTTAGAATAAAAATTTCTAACTCATAAATTGATCTTAGGTAAATCATGGAAGAACAACGACCCAAGTACACGATCATGACCAAGGCCCAAAGGGCCAAGGACCCAAAGCAACAGGCCTTCATGCAAGAGCTGTTGCGTCGACAGAGAGTAATCGACAGATTTGTCAAGATAGCCAAGGCGACAGAGGTCGTCTCGGTAAGCCCCTTCATGTTCAAATCACCCACCAAGGCCATGGTGGCGGAGGCTAAAAAGAAGAAGGAGGAAAAAAAGAAATTGGAAGAGGAGAGAGAGAACACAGAAACCTTAGCCGAATGACGTCGCAGGTAATATTATTATCATTAAGAACATAAGTTACTAGCTCTGTATTACAGTTATAAGACAGACAGGTATGACAAGTTAGGCTTCTCACAGTCTACACTAAGTGAGTTGTGGAGTTGATTAAGTACATATGAAAATTTATGAAATCTTCATAAATCTTGATAGGCTAAGGAAAGAGAAAGTTAAAGGGAAGGCGCCTCAGTAGAGCTAACCCTAAAAGACCAAGGTGAGTAACCCTGTATTTGAACTGGAGATTTAACTCCATATATTTGAAGAAGTTTAAGCTCAAGTCATTGCAGCCTTTGAATATCAAATTCAGTCTTTATATGATTCCGTTCTTTTAAAATATTCTGTTACGGCATGCTTATTAAATGTTTTAAATTCAACTCTTTTCTTGAAAATACATCAGCATGTCTAAATCAAATGCAAACCTCTTTAATATTCTGAATTTGATTATCACGTGTATTTGAAGCTTTATTGTAGAATTTATACATTTCATGCTTTAAATGTTCATGAAAAATATCTATTGAAGAAGTCATGTGACAAATGTTTTATAAGATAAACGGTACTAAGTACCACCCCCTATTATGGTTGAAATCCTTCGGGATTCAACAGTACATGCCCGTAGAAGGATCTAATCCCCCAGGCAAATGAGATATCTCCATCGACAGTATTGGCAGTAAAATGGGAGTCTGGTTCGAAACAGATTCCGCCTAACAAAAGAGAAAAGATGACAAGTGATTTTGAAAATAGAAGTAGGTATTATCCCTATTCTATTTCACGTGTTTATATGCTTTTAAATTGCATATGCTCTATTTGAAGAAAATGTGTATTTAGCTTGAATACTTTAAATGTTCAAAGCTATTGTTTTAAGAATGCATATATTCTGTGTTCTAAAATGTACAAGCAATTGGTAGTGAGTATTTCATAAACCCTCATGTGCTAAAACCACTACCAGTTGAAAACCCCATGACGAATGCAGGAATTACTCACAAGCTTTGATTAGCTTACCCGGATTTTATCCGCCCCCCTTTTAGGTGACTAAGGGCAGATCGATTTTTGAAGACTATAAGGAGAAACCTAGCTTTTGGGAAGATTTGCTTGAGGAGTTCTTTTGGGGAAAAATCACATGAACTCTGATTAATATGTTTTGTATTAGCTGATAATTTAAGGACGTGTATTAAGCCCTACGGGGCAGTTGAATTAAGATTTTAATTATGAAGTCTTTTAAGTTTTAGTTATGCTCTGATTTAATATGAATGTATGATTATACATGTATACCGAAATGTGAAGAGCGGCAGTATCGGACGGATGTGCAAAATTTAAAATGAGAAAAGAAAAGAAAAAAAAAAAAAAGGTTTTTCACGCTTCCGCAACCACATGGAGCACATCTATTCGGTACCGCTGCAGATGGGAGCCTGGTCTCGAGGCCTTCGAGCCTCGGGGCAGCGGTCTCGATCCGGTAATCCGCACAGGGTGGGTTTCGGGTCGTGACAGGCTAGGTCAGCGTATCAAAGAGTCTAGGGCCCCGGATTGCTATATGCTTAACACATGCAAGTCGGACTATGTTTTCGATCAATTTGGTTCACCTAGCTATGGCCCAATCTAATCATACGAAAACTAAGAGTGGGTTTCTGGCTCAGAACCTGGTTCACCTCCTCTTTTATAAAAGTTGGCTTGTCTTGTTTCCTGCTCTTCTAGTAAAGAAAGGTGATCCTCCGCCCAATAGAGCCTAGCCCGAGAGACCGAGTTCTCCAGTGTGGACCGAAATGGTCTCGCGAAGCCGGTCCCCGGATGGTGTAAGTCCTTCTCTAACTTGAAGAGCAGCAACCTAGACGCTTATTTTTTCTTTGATAAAGATAAAATGTTTTCAATCAAATTTTTTAACTAAGAAAGCAGTCTACTCAAGCCTTTATTATCTAAACTATATGCGCTTCGCTAACTTGCTTTCCCGCTTTCACCTTCGCTTGCTAGCTGTAGCTTCTTCCTCTCCCCCTCTTATTCCGGCGGGTCGAGCCAGTTTGAACTTCCTTGCTTTAGCTCTAGCTGGCTTGGCTGCTATTCGGTGGGCTGTCCTACATACCCGGAGCCGAGAGTACGTTGCTTTCCTGCTTATCCGGACTCCAGCTTCGCCTTCTCCGTTTCTAGCTTATTAACATCTTCTATAGCGGTCTTATGCGAAGGAAGTTACCGCCACCTATCTCTAAAGGGGGGCAACAAAAGGCGCTTTAGCCACTCGCCTAACTTGAGTACTAAAGCCGGGAAAGGAAGCCTAAAGGCTCACTCGACCAAAGGGAGGGGGGATTGGACAACTTCTCTTTTCCATTCCTCATGACAAGGCTCAGGACCCGAACTGTCTGCTCTTCCCCTTCCCCACCCGTCTTAGTGGGTGATTGGTAATCTTCCCCCTAACGCTTTTGGGCTCTCCTTCCTTCTTCTTTCTTGGCTTTTCAGCTTCGGCTCCCTCTGCTCCTCTTTCTTTCTAGCGCACTGCTTTATTGCGCGCATTTGGTGCGCTATTGAAGAAGATTCCTATAAGTGGTCAAACCATCTCCCCAAGCCTTCTCTCCGACTTCTATTAGTGGGGAATGACGATCGCACCCACGAAAAGCTATCTATTAATGCGTTCCCACCTGCATGCCTAACCGCTACGGCCCCTCCTAATACAGTCCTTCTAGATGTATCTTTCTCATTTCCCGCTGACCTGGCTGGCCACGTTACTGAGTTCCTAGGAACGAGCAAGGAAGATTTTTAGCCCCAACGACAAACGAACCCACGGGCGGGGAATTTTCGGGGAGTAGCCCGCTTACCATTACTCAATAGGAAAATTCCTTGCACATAATTAAGGGAGCCATTGAAAGGTGACTAAAACACCAGAAACGGGGACTACCCGAGCTAATGATAGAGGCAAGAACACTTTCCGGCCAGGCCTTACTATAACCAACCTCACAGATCCAACTCAATCTTTTACACCGATGTATCGTACTCTCTCGACCAGGTCATCATAAGAAAATACTGCTAAATCTTTCCGAAGTGAGAGAAGGAGGGAAGGCGCGCTACAACTAACATAACAGCCAGCTGAAAAACGTTAGCTAGCTAGGCTAGCGCGCAATGGCTTTCTCTGATAGGGGCTCGCTTCTTCAAGCTCCGCCCAACCTATACAAGGTGCTGCTCGCTTTCTCTCAGCCACTAGTGACTTATGTAGTGGTCGGCATTTCTACGTGCTCCTCCTTGCCCCCCTACTTAAGAATCCAAAGGTCACCTTTGGATGTTGTCGTGACGCTTTGGTTACGAAGGTTACCGGGGTCTAGGTTTATGGATGGATTCAGTCAGCGAAAGTCCCTCCAACTCAATCAATATCAACAACATGTCGTGACCGGTTAGGCTTGGTTTATTTTGT
>CM018039.1:33887527-33900027 GCA_008638375.1 Nyssa sinensis | reverse complement strand
AGAATTTGCCATGATTCACTCTCCTTATACAATATACATGGTGCTTGTACACACACAAACACAACCATCCAAGAGTGAGGGAGAGATTGAAGGAGTTTCTAGGACATTCAGAAGTGGGAAGTAAGGAGCAAAGGAGAGAGAAACAGTTGGAACAAGGTAAACCCACAAACACTTGAATTTCTCTCTCTAGAATTTTTATATGTATGAATATGTTTTAAGCCTTTGATTTAGTTATATGATGATTAGGATGAATATACATGAATTAGGCATGAAAATCTAGACCTGAAACACCTTAGAAACATCAGCCGTACACAAGGCAGCCATGGATGGACCTTGCTTGCAGCAGGTCTGAACCGACCTCCTCTAAACCCAATTTGGTTTATCAAGACCTCAAGAAGACCCTAAGAGCATCCCAAAAACATATATACGCGATCAAAAATCATAAGACAAGACCTCCAAAAACCAACTTGCAGGTTACGGGTTTACAACCCAAACCCTTAAACTCTCATTTAAACCAACATCCATGAATGGGATTTGAATCCTCATGAAGAGGGGCTCAAAATAAGCCCAACCTCACTAAAAATGATGAAGAAATAACCATGAACGACCCATGAACTGGTTCGGATTATCGTGGCTTAAACCGAGCTTTTGAGCTACATTCGAATCTCCAAATGAATGCCAAGATGATCCTTAAGATGTTAGAAACATTTTAGGTTGAAAACAGCAGCAAATAACTTGGCCAAAATCCACGAAATAGAAAAAAATGGAAACCTGCAACTAGGGCAACCGTATGGATCGAATGAAGAAGGTGACAGTGAGTCAACTCGATTTTAAAAGCTCTGACCGAGTCGACTCGGACGCGTGGCAGCCTCTGGGCTTGCCACTGAATTAGTGGGACTACGTCGTTTAGGGGCCTGATACTTATATATATATATATATATATATATATATATATATATATATATAACGGTTTAAGTTTAAAAGAAAAGAGGGAAATCTCGGTTAGTGGGGTTCGAACCCCTGACCTCACGCGCCCCACACGTTCCTTTCCACTCGGCCACGCACGCGCGTGTGTCACATATGGGGCAGTAATTATATATATAATATATATAAAATAAAACAGAAAATAAAAGGTGCATTTTGCACCTTACAGGATTCGAACTCGGACGTATGGGGAGGGAGGTGACACGCTGGCCAGCGTGCCACCCTATTCAACCTGTTACTCATATGCAACTTAAATATATATATATATATATATACTATACTTATTAATTTAATTTAATTAAATGAAATTAATTAAATTAAATACTCTAAAATGGCCCGTTGTCCAAAAATTACAAGTTATATATGCAACCCTACTATCTTGGACCCTCTGAGCCCATTGGTGAGGTCCTCGACATGAGATGAGGTCCCAAAAAATTAAAGACCCCTAAAAATGTCAAAATGACCAAAATACCCCTGCCCCATAAATAAGTCAAATGAAGTCCAAATAAAATAATTAAACAGTGGATTCTAACTGTTTCAAACATTCTGAATCTAATGGTAGGGTCCGTTTCACGAGATAGGACTCTGAAAAATTTAGACACGTTAAGGTATAAATTACCAAAATACCCCTAACATGTCCTGAGCCGAATTAAATTCTAAGAAGGCCTAAACTAACTTTCTTCGACGCTCCGGACTCAATGGTAGAGTCTATTCAACAAAAAGAAATGTCTAAAATAAAAATACATAAAATTTGATGAATAGCATCTGTCAGATGACCATAAATTAAAGTAATGCCAAAGTACTAATCTACGGCATATACGAGGACATGACAACACAGCAACCTTAGAGTAAAAGATTTCTAACTCATAAATTGATCTTAGGTGAATTATGAAAGAACAACGACCCAAGTACACGATCATGACCAAGGCCCAAAGGGCCAAGGACCCAAAGCAACAGGCCTTCATGCAAGAACTGTTGCATCGTCAGAGAGTGATCGACAGGTTCGTCAGGATAGCCAAGGCGACAGAAGTCGTCTCGGTAAGCCCCTTCATTTTCAAATCACCCACCAAAGCCATGGTGGCAGAGGCTAAAAAGAAGAAGGAGGAAAAAAGGAAATTAGAGGAGGAGAGAGAGAACACAGAAACCTTAGCCGAATGGCGTCGCAGGTAATATTGTTATCATTAAGAACATAAGTTACTAGATCTGTAATACAGCTATAAGTCAGACAGGTATAAGAATTTAGGCTTCTCACAGTCTACAATTAGTGAGTTATGAAGTTGATTAAGTACATATGAAATTTATGAAATCTTCATAAATCTTGATAGGCTAAGGAAAGAGAAAGGTAAAGGGAAGACGCCTCTGTAGAGCTAACCCTAAAGGACCGAGGTGAGTAATCTTGCATTTGAAGTGGAGGCTTTAACTCCACGGATTTCAACGGATGTTTTTAAGTTCAAAATATTTACCGCATTGATATATCAAATTCAGTATTCATGATTTCTGTTTTCTTAAATATTCTGCCATGACATGCTTCATGATTATTTACATATTATATCCGTAAATGTTTTCTTTTCAAAATAGTTAGCATGCCTGATTTTCCTCAAACATCCTGAATTTGATTACTGCAAGTATTGAAGCATTACTGCAAGAGTTATACGTCACATGTTTTAAATACTCATAAAAGGCTTTTATATAAAAGTCATATGACAAATGTTTTGCAAGATAAATAATAAGCACATAGGTAGTGTTGTGAGTTGTACGGAACTCAATGGGCCTATCATGTGCATCAACACATAGTCAGGATTTTGGGCCATACGGAACTCAAATGACCTGTCATGTGTAATGTCTGGTAGCAGGATCTAATCCCCCAGGCAAATGAGATATCTCCACGTATACGTAAAATGGGAGCCTGGTTCGAAACAGATTCCACCTAATTAGAGAGAAAATATGACAACGATTTTGGAAATAGAAGCAGGTTTTATCCCCCATTTTCACTATACATGTTTACATGATTTTAAGTTATATGTTCTGAAATACACATACTCTTTTATGGAAATATATGTTCTAGCTTGAATACCTTGAATGTTTCAAAGCTACATATTTTAAGAATGCATGTTCTCTATGTTCAAGTATACGACTAATTAGTAGTTGAGTATTTTATAACCTCTCATGTACGAAACCTCTACCAATTGAAAACCCATGACAGATGTAGGAATTACTCATTGGGCTTTTCAAAGCTCACCCCACTCCCTAACATTTTTCAGGTAATGATCAAGGTTGGACACTTGCTCAATTTGGGGAGCAATGAATGGCAACTCCAATAGGTCCTTGGAGATAGTTTGGTAGTAGTAGGGCCCATTATCAGTCAAACTTTTGTAATGGAAATTTTGGACAATGATGTACTTAAGCCCGAGGGGCATATGGATATGTACTATGTAGAACCTTTAGTTATTATTATTATGCTCTGATTATTATATTTATGTGTACCGCTATGAAGAGCGGCAATATCAGACGGATATGCGACAGATGTTTTATTCTAAAAGAAAAGAAAAAAGTTTTTCACGCTTCCGCAACCACAGGTCGCATCGCTGTCTGATAATGTTGCTTATGTATGAGCCTTGTTCCGAGGCCTACGGGTCTCGGGGCAGCGGTCGCGATCCGGTAATCCGCGTAGGGTGGGTTTCGGGTCGTGACAATAACTATCATCGCAAATAAAAAAAGGATTCAATCCAGCCACAGGTTCCCCTACGGCTACCTTGTTACGTCCTCACCCTCTTGTCATTCTAGAATTTCTGGGCCGTGGAAAGACTACTATGAGAAAAACTTGCCCCATTAGCTATTAATTGATTTTTTCTTCTTTCTGTAAAACCGACCAAGATATTCTTCCCCACGGGATAAAAGCACACCGTTACGGTTTAGAATATCATAGCAGTATTTCGATTCCTTATAGTAGATACTATTGCTTCGATGAGTTTGGATATCTTTTAGTATTTCAGGAAGCTTTTCTATACCATATTGCTCTTCGAGCATCTCTATCACTCGACTTAAGCGACGGGGGGCGGGGGGGCCCATATGCTCCTCCCTTCTTAATTCCAAGATAGCATCCCCTATTCGCTCTTCGAGTTCTGTAATCTGGTTCCCAAGGGGGGACTGTGTGTGTGTTCTCATGGTGTGTAGTGTGTGAATATATATATATATAATATATATAACATGTAAATATCAAGCAAGTAATAAATGTAAAGCAACAAGAGGAAAAGAGAAATTTATGAGATGGGATGGCAGCCAAAATTGGGGACTGAAAGAGGGCTATGGAGTAGGGTTATGAGGTGTAGAGAGAGAGAGAAATTAGAGAGAGAAAGAGGTCGGTCACTTCTCTTTAAAAAGCCAAGGCATGCAAAGCATGTGTGATATCCCAACTTGGGATACGACACGTTTACCGAGGCAAGTCGACTGAATAGCATAACCTGAGCGATTTTAAGCTCTATGTTAAGGGTATTTCATGGAAATGAATAAATGGAAACCATAAATGATGAAGTGTATAACCAGTGCCGGGCAACGCCCGAGCACCCCAAGATATCGCATCGTAATGCGTGCACGCACGCACTTCCATGCCCATGAATATTGCATGCATGCATAGCTTGAACAAAATAAAGGTATGTAAATACCTTTAGAAATACATATATAGGTGTACATATAAATATATATGAATGTACAATAGACGTATATAAGTATGTATGTATACATATTGATATACATGTATAATATAATAAGATTATATGAATATATATGTATATTAAAATATATATGTGTATCTCATGTAAAACAAGAAAGGAAAAGAAAATATCAGTGTGTGTGCATCACTGTGTGTGTGTGTGCATCACTGTGTGTGTATGTGTGTTTGGGAAACCACACCAACCGACCTTGGTAAAGGTGGTGTGTGAATATATGTAAGTGTATGTATATATATATATATGTGAGGTACGTGGATGGAGGAGAATGAATGGATGGTTCTCTGCAGTCGAGACTGACTACAAGAGAGAGAGAGAGATAAAGTAGAAAGAAGAGGGGCGGTGGTGTGTCGTGTAAAGCACATATATATTTATATGTGTGCGGGTATGTGAGGAGAAAGGAAAACAGAGAGATTGGAGGGCCGTGAACACTGTCCAAAGGTTGGAAATAAATTATGGAGAAGGGATAGAAATGAACCAAGTGGAACCAGAAGAGGAAGAAGAAGCAATAGGAAGAAATCAGAATTTTGAAAGTAATTGGGTTTGCTTCAGTTTTTCAATTTAAAAGCATGATAGGTTGTTTAAATAATAGGGTTCGAATCTGCATGATCTATAGGTTAATTTGCAAAAAGAATCAGGTTAAATGGTGTAGAACCGAGAGAGAAATTCTCAGTTGCAGGTTTCATGGATAATCTGGGTTACACGGATTTTATGCTAAAAACTTAGTTTAAAATGCATGGGATTGATCCCATAAAGTGCAGAAATTTAATAGAATGAAAAAAGGGTCGAAACAGTTGAGAACCGAGTGTAAAAATGAGAAAAACCAGCTCACCGAAAAATCGGCCGGAGCTATTAACCTCCATATTCGAGAAGATTGGGAAGGTTTTGAGGGAAATGGAGGATAGGAATGAGGTCGTGGGGAAGAAATGAAGAGATTGGCATTGAAAATGGGAGAGAAAACTGATCGGGACAGGTTGCCGTCACCGGAGATGGTGACGGAACCCTACTGTTTTCCTACCGGAGTGATGAAGGGGGTGACCGGATTGTCATGGGGTCTATTCGGGTTAAAAGGAAACGGATCCGGGTTGGACCCGGGTCGGGGCCCAATCGAATTAAAAGGGTTATCAAAACGGTATAGCTTTGATTTAGGTTTTAAATGTTTTAAAATTACATTCAAAGTGTTTGGCAACATGGTTAAGAAATTGAAATTGAAATTGGTTTGGGGATGGGGATATCCTATTCCGATTTTAAGGGATAGCCACTGTTTGGCTATCCATAGTAAGAATAAGAGTTTTCTTAAATTACAAGTTGACCCAGAAGGTTTTAGAATTTATAAATTGACCCCCCAACTGTTAATAATTGTGATTTGACCCTCAGAATAAAATATTAATTAAATATTAATATATTTAATTAAATAAAAAATTACAATAATGCCCCTATTTCAAATAAGGGTCAAACGAAGTCCAAACGATGCAAATGAATAGTCAAAACTTATTATCTTGGACGTTCTGAGTCGAATGGTGGGGTCCATTTTACGAGATGAGACCCCGAAGGATAAAATTCTGTAAAAGTGCAAAATGACCATTTTGCCCTTTTTAGTACAAAAGTCCAAATGGAATTTCGCGAAAGCCTAAACCGACTTTCTTCGACATTCCGGACTCAATGGTAAAGTCTAAATTAGTATTTGAAATACTTATGATAGAAAGGCATAAAATTTGATCAATAGCATTTATTCTGAAACGTAATTACTGATATATAGGGAACTCGAAAGGCAAGGGTACACTCACAGATTCCTGATCCAGAATCACGATAGAGGTAAGTAAATTCACCTTCTCTTCCATATGGTGTTTCCAAGCCAAGTTATTCTCTTTACTGCCAAACTTGTACTCTTGAAAGTACATCTTGCTATTGCTATCCACAATGTGATATTGTTCTATCTTGTGGACATTAATTGACTGCTATATCGTTGTTATCATGTTGAACCATGCCTTGAAAGGCTTACTGCTATGTCTTTATTGCAAACCCTGCCTTGAAAGGCTTATTACTATGTCTTTATTGAATATGTGATATTCTATTTTATACTTCTATAGAATTATGAATAATCATGATATGTTATGAATACGGGATTTGTGCTCAGTCACAATATCCATCCGATGCTTTCTGACTTGAGTGGAGACCTAAGGGTCAAGTACATGAATGGACAGGTGGCAGGAATGAATTCCTCAAAGGCTTTCCACCGGCAATTGACTGGCATGAATATTGGCATTTTCATTGCATTTCCATTGGCATTTCATTTACATTTGCATTGGCATTTTACCTGAGAATAGAGTAAATGCATCTCTTAAGAATTGATATGATTTCGTTATTGAAATGACACTATTCCTTATGACTTATCTTAAACTGAGAGGACACTTTTCATTGAATTGATTGTGATCGGTTTATTGTGCCAGTACTTCTTGTTGTTGTATTATTGTTGAGAGATTCATGTTGATGTTGTATCCATCACTCCTAATTGAATATTGTGACCTATGATTCATTGGCCATCAAGGCAACTGTTCTCATTGGCTATCACAACATCTCTTTTCTTATGAGTGGCTATCATAATCTTATTCATAGATTTGTATCTTATCGATACCAGTGTCGGAGATCTATTTTTACTTGCTGAGCTCTCGTAGCTCATTCCACCCCATTTACCCCCCATTTCAGGTGATGACACTGCAAGACCCCAGTAGGAGTCTGAAAGCATAGGAGGACATTTTGAGGAAACGTATCAGTCTATGTTTTAGTTCTCCCATGTATTCACCACCCTCGGGTGCTGGTTAAGTTTGGTTCTTATTTTGTTTATATAGAACCTTATTATATATTGAAAAGACTTCCGCTAACATTGTGTATTGAAAGACTTCCGCTGATGTACTATTACTGATAAGACTTCCGCTGTTATTGTTTCGAGGTTTTAGTACTTTGCATATTAGTACTATGATACAGGAATGGAAAAAAGTAGGGACGGCCTTCAGGTCGGCCCCGCGACACGAGATCCGCATAGGGTGGGTTTCGGGTCGTGACAACATGCTTGTCCTCTTATGAAAGAAACCAAAAGGAGATAAACTAAGGAGAATAGAGGAAGAGTCGGAAGTAGAACAAGAGAGAAATCACTATAAACAGGTAAAGTTACAAATTTTTACATTTTTCTCTCTCTAAGATTTTGAGCATGATAGGAACTGTTTTAAGTTTTTTATGCACATATGATGTTTAATATATGTCTAAGACATGATTAGGCATGAAAACAGGTCATGAAAACAGTGAAAAACACCTAACCCACGAAAAATCTCCATTGAAGACCTTGCCCATGGTAGGTCTGAATCGATTTCCTTCAAGCTTGATTTGGCTTATCAAGACTTAAAGTAAACATTATAGGCATGTTAAAAACATAGATCCGCGAACAAATAGCTCAAGAAAAGCCCTCCAAATGTCAAGTTACAGGTTCGGGTTTCCAAAACAAATCTCACAAACTTGTTTCTAAACCTACCTTTATGAACAAAAACTAAATCCCCATGAATAGGAGATCAAAACAAGCTAAACCCCATGAAAAATGATCAAGAAATGAGCATGAGTCATGGGTTTACAGGTTGGATTATCATATCCTAAACCGAACACATGAACGAGTTTTGAACTCCCAAATGAATGCCAAGTTGGTCGTTTGTACCTTAGGAATGTTTTGGAATCAAAACAGTGAGAAATAGCTGAGTAGGAAGGCACGAAAAAGGAAGAAACAGGAAACAGGATTAGGGTTACAGTCGGGGTCGACGTGGGGAAGACGATGATGAGTTGACTCGTTTCAAAATAACCGAGTTGGCTCGGACACGTGGCAGCCTCTGGGCTTGCCACCAAATTAAATGGGACGACGACGTTTTATATGTGTTATAAAATCTTAAAACACTAGGGCTGACGTCATCGTGACGTCAGCCACACGCATGAAATCCACTAGACCGGTTGGTTTACAACCAGACCGGACCGGTTCACTTATACTTGGACCGAACCAATTGGTTTTCTGATTTATTTAAAATTAAATAAACCAAGATTTCCTCTATTTACAATTTGACCCCAACTGTTTTATGAAATTATACTGTGGCCCAACTAATGAGAAATTTATGTAATCTAAGCCCCTGAAAAATAATTAAATAATTAATTTAATTATTTAATAAATAAAGTAAAATGACTATTATGCCCCTAATTCAAAACTTGACCAAATAAAGTTCAAATTAAACATATGAATAGTGTATCCTTACTATTTTGGATATTCTGAGACTAATGGTAGGGTCCGTTTTACGAGACAGCCCGAAAAATAAAGACACGTAAAGAGGTAAAGGACCAAAATACCCCTTGTCCAAAATTAACAAGTTATTAGTGTATTTTTACTATCTCGGGCCTTCTGAGTCCAATGGTGAGGTCCACGACACGAGATGAGATCCCGAACATAAAGACACGTAAGGGGGTAAAATGACCAAATTACCCCTACTACCCCAAAAGCCAAATCAAAACTAGGGAAGGTCTAAATTGACTTTCTTTGACATCCCAGACTCAATAATAGAGTCCAAATTACGAAACGAAGTATAGAAAAATGAAACAAGTAAAACGGTAAATGACCATTTTGTCCTTTACATATAATAGTCCGAATTAAATGTTAGGAAAGCCTAAACCGACTTTCTTTGACGTTCCGGACTCAATGGTAGAGTCTATTCGATCAAAAAGAAATGTCTAAATAAAAAGACATAAAATTTGATGAATAGCATCTGTTAGATGACTATGAACTGAAATATTGCCGAAGAACTAAACTGAGGCAAGTACGAGAAATGAAATACGAAAAGACACGACACGTAAACATGTCAAATCAATAACTTTAATTCAAAGTTAATGGAGCTACCAGAAGAGTATAAATTGAAATAAATTAAATTTCTAACACATTAAATTGTGTCATAGAGTAAGAGTACAAGTTACGAGTTAAGTTAAGTACATATGAATTTATGAAATCATTTTAGGATCTAATACGATTTAAGCATAAGTTAAGGAACATTGAGATGATTTTACAATAAATGTGAAGTTGCTGAAATATTTATGAATTGTTCTTAGGAACTATAAGGAAAGTGGGAAAGCGCTTTTTTAGCACTAACCCTAAAGGACCAAGGTGAGTAACCCTGCATTCGAAGTAGAGATTTAACACCATGGATTTCAAAGAAGTTTTGAGTTCAAGTCATGAGAAGTATTTGAATATCGCATTCAGTTTTCTTACGCTTTCTGTTTTAAATCATTCTGTTCAGAAAATAGATATATTTACAATTTCCTTTAAATACTGCCTTAGCATGTTTGAGTTTTTAAATTGCAAAATCTCTGAGACATATTCTGAATTCGTATATTCTGAGTATTGAAAGTTCTATTATGAATTTATATATATTGTGTTTGAATACTCTTGAAAAGTATTTATTTAAAGAATGTCACGGGAGAAAGTATTTAAATGAAATGTATTTAAATACAAGATATGCATAAGCACCGCGAGTTTTTGGTTAGGTTGCAATAAACTTAGTCGCCTTTTTAAAAGAAACAGGGTTTGGGGTTCGCAAGGGACTCCATTATCCTGTGGAGCCGACAAGCTTTTGGGTTTTACGGAACTCAATTGATTGTCAAATGCCTGGTAGCAAGATCTAATCCCACAGGCAAAGAGATCTCTCGACAAGAGTAAAACGAGAGTCTGGTTCGAAATAGATTCCAAGAGTAAAAGAAAGAAGAAAAGATATTTGAAAATGAAAGCAGGTTTTACCCTCATTTTCATACTTACATGTTTGAGTTTATATATACTCTATTTAAAGAAGAACATATTTTTAGCTTGAACACTTTGCATGTTTCAAAGCTATGAGTTTTATGGAATGCATATATTTGTATTCAAAGTTACAAGTTTTATATGAAAAAGCATATGTTAGCTTGAACACTTTACATGTTTCAAAGCTATGAGTTTTATGGAATGCATATATTTGTATTCAAAGTTACAAGTTTTATATGAAAAACATATGTTAGCTTGAATACTTTACATGTTTCAAAGCTATGAGTTTTATGAATGCATATATTCTGTGTTCAAAAGATACGAACAATTGACAGTGATTGATTTATAAACCTTTATGAGCTAAAACCACTGTTGATTGAAAACCCCATGACGAATGTTGGAATTGCTCACAAGCTTAGATTAGCTTACTCGGACTTTGTTCGGATCCCCCTTTCAGGTGACTAACAGCAGTCGAGTTTTGAAGACGGTGAATCTGCCGGCTTATGGAGATATAATTAGATGGTTCCTTTTGGAGTTATGTAGAGTTTATTAGCACTTATGTTTAAGATACAGTAAGACAATATGTATAAACCCTACGGGGTAATTAATGTTGATGGTTGTATGATTTAAGTCTTTAAAATTTTAGTTATGCTTTGAATGTGTAACCATGTATGCTATGTAAGAGCGGCAGTATCAGACGGATGTGCGTAAATTTAAATAAGAAAAGAAAAGAAAAAAGTTTTTCACGCTTCCAGAAAACATATGTCGCACATCTAATCGATACCGCTGCTTATGTGAGCCTTTGCCCAAGGGTCCTCAGGCCTGAGGGTGGCGGTCGCGATGCGAGATCCGCACAGGGTGGGTTTCGGGTCGTGACAGAATGTCCCGTATCTCACCTTATAGGTGCTAAAAAAACTATAAGCTTTGCAAAGAAACGAGTATCCCCAGGAAGTAAGAATGAGCAAGTTCTCAAGTTTGAAAAAAGTTTTGTCAAAGGCCACGCGAATCAACACCTTTCTTCGCGTTATCGCGGCCTCTTTGAATCACACATAAACACGAATGGGCGAGCGAATCCGCTTTGTGATCGACTCTTTGGATCGCGTTAACACGAATCGGTGAGAAGTCGACTCAGCGATTTGACGACCCAAAAAGAGATGTTCTTTACAATGAAAAATGGCTTCGACTTTGATTAGGCGGGCGAACCCCGATGAATGAATCAGTTAATGGGCGGATCGAAGACTTAGGCAACAACCATGCTGATCCGACCTGAAGACGTCGAATGGACCCAGTATCGAAATAGGCTGTGTCGACTTCGTCACTAGACTTAACATTTATCTGGTGACTCCTGAATCACCTATTGGCTAGTCGACAACAACGACTGTACAAGACCCGGAAGTCAGATCCGCCGAACTTAAGTTACAACTCCACTTCACTTGAGGCAGGATCCCGCTTTGAGAAATCCTCTGCCTCTACTTGCTTGCTCTATCAGTCAAGCAAAAAGCAAGCAAGATTTGGCAAAAATATATTGTTCTGAAGACTCGGCCACCATAGTCTGGAGTTCCAACCAACCGTCGGTGATTAATGAAAAAAATGGCAAACCCTTAATAGAAGTATAGATGGAAAAAATTCTTTCTTTTTTAGACGGGGATTTCAGAACTTAACCTTATTAGAGAAAGGGAGGGCGACTCGAAGCAAGTGGTACCACAATCTGTCTAACCAGAAAAAACCCGCTGCGAAAATCTGTACTCCCCGGATCAACCACATCAGGTACTGAACAGCTACCCTGCTGTCTCTGTGAAGAAACTGAAGACCCGACCTTAGCGAAGAGTGCCTAATCGTGTGTACCGAAGTCAAACACCGCATCGCGGGCTCTCTTCACTTCCGCAAACTGAGTATGCTCGTGTCGCGCCTCCCCAGTCTTCCTCTGCTAATTATCTTCCTTAACAAGAAAACTTTTTGCTGTGCACTCTATCACGTAG